>LDKF01000051.1:140881-153316 GCA_001026735.1 Rotylenchulus reniformis | reverse complement strand
ATTATTGTAATGGGATGATCAAGTTCCTAAGGGACGAAATTAAAAATACACCCCAAGGGAGAAGAGAGTGGTGAACAATTGGAAAATCATTGCTGGTGATTTGTTTTTTTGGAACAAGACTTGAGGGGGATAGGAAGGGACTCGCCGGACCATTTGGCCATATGAGTTCCCCTTTATGTTCTTGTCCTTAGGGATGATCCCATACCCTACCGGTATCATCCTCCCCCTATCCTTCAATATAATTTTATAATTTGTATTGCGCGATTATGCCCCGGGCCAACTTTGCATCTGATCAATCACTTCACCGATCCGCCGATCACATCACCCGTTGAACAGTTCTTTCCCCTCCGCCGATCGATCGCTTCGGCCTTCCCCCTCCCCGTCAGTACAAATGTACATTTCCATCCCATTTGTCCATCCGGGGATTTGTTCGGTGTTCACACTCCACTCCCATCTCACTTTTGCCTTTCCCCCGATGAATTGCAAAAAATTTGCACAACACTTCATCCATCATCCTCAAAATCATTAGAGATTATCATCGCCATCATGCCAAAATTCATCCTCAACTCCCCGCCGATGATCAAAGGGATTGATCACTGATCAGCTCCCTCAAATTCCCCCAATTCTCCTCAATTTGATCCGTTCATCTGTTTCGTTTTTTTGATCCGTTCATCCGCCGTTGTTTTGTTTCATACACAAAAATCCCAAAACAATTCCCTCCTCCTCCTTTCTCGGCCAAAAATATGTACAATTAACAAATAAAAACAAACAAATAAATAAATAAACAAACAAATAATAAATACAATCATGGAGATGGTCCAACTGGGAAGAATGGTGTACACAAGGACGGACACCCATCTTGCACAACACAATGGGAATTGGGAACACATTTGTAATTGGGGACCATCGACATGCAATTAATTATTGTCTTCCCCGGCCGACCCGTTTCCCCCATTCCCTTTACAGAAAGTGTTCTTTCTTCAAAGGACACAGTTTAGCTTTGTACATAGGTGATATTCGGACCATTTTTCCATCAAATTTTGGACAATTGAATCTTTGCACAGCCAATCTTGTTATCGCACCAATTGTCGAGACTCGATCGGCCATGATCCGTTAAGATTCTTCTTACCCATCCAACCAACTTGTCGCTATGGCCAAGCAAGATCCCTTTGGCATGCTTTTCTTTCTTCCAACCACCAATTTGACCAGAATATTCGCGCTTTCCCAACATTTCCCTCTCTCTCTCTCCAACTTCGCTTCCCATTTCAGCTTCTTCTCGGCTCTTCCCCAATAACTCTTCCGCTTCTTCATCCTTCGCCCCTCCGCTTCCGCGTTCCTGCTCTTCCGCGTCCCTCTCCCGCTTTGCCCATCCTTTTTTGCTCTGCGGAAGACGCCCTTCGCCCCAGCGCCAGTATCGAGCGCGGTCCAACACAACGGAAAGGGCCGAAGGCGGCGGAGCAGTGACAGGAACATCTGCAGAAGAAGGTGAAGGGACAGTGGGAAATTGGATGGGATACAGAACGAAATTGTTAGAATTGGGGGAAAGAATTCAAATACGAATTCGAATTTGGCCGGAACCTTCAAAAATGGACCAAAAAACTCCAAGGACCAGCAGAAACATACATCATTCGAATTCGAACATAGCGAAGTCTGCTGTGGTATACTGACTGAATTCAATCCTTTTAGGCCTTCCGAATTGGCCGACAAAGAGTCGGAGTGTGTCGGACCTTTGCTGTGCCTCAACAGCGACCGAGGAGGAGCCCAGGGAACCGCTGCGAGTGATCCGCGCGGCAATGGGCGCAATCGAAGCGGAGACTTGCGGGATGCTGGGCCGACTCCAATTCGATGTTCAGGGTCCGAATACCGACCAAATTGGATAAAATGGACCAAACTTTCCCGATTTCTCCCAAATTGTCCCATTTTCCCCAAATTTCCCCGTTTTCCGGGTTTCAGCGATCGTCGGCTTCGCCCGATTGTGTGTGGGCGATGTGTTTGAGGTGGTGGTGAAGCACGGGCACCAGAGGTGGAAGGCCCGGGGCAAAACTCTGGCGGACAAAAGCCAACGGTGGGACCAGCAGACGGTGACCATGAGTGTGCTGTGGGGGATGCCCGTGGTGGTCAAGGTCCGTTGTGGGGGGGGGGGGGGGGGNGGAACCCCAGGAGAATAGACGGGGTCAAAATCAAGCAAAGATGAAAGGACCAAACACATTCAAGTGGATCCAAATCTGATCAGGATCTTTGGTCAAAATTTTATTGGGGTTTTGAGCTGTCCAATTTGGGGCTGATTTTGCTGTGCTTAGGTGGTGGAAGTGAAGTTTCTGAAGTCTCGATGTTTGAACGAGCGCCAGTTTGATCCGGCCAAGTTCGCGCTGGCCCAGCCCCAACTGGTCACGATGAACTTGAACAATGTGGGGAGCATCAAGTTGCGCCTGGTGGTCTCGTGGCTGTAAGCAACCGAGGAAAACCCGCGAAATTTTGGAATTTTCGCGAATTAAGGCCCCTTTTGTCGTCGAAACCGATGGGTTCCCAGCCGAATTCAGTGAATGGAAGTTGGGCCAAAACGGCGGCAAATGGCAATGGAATGGAGAGCAGTCAGGCACAGCAACAGCCGAGGTCGGAAGGGGTCGAAATTAGTCAAAAATTGGGGAAAACCGAAAAATTCAGGACGAACCCCAGGGTGAACGGACACGGCAACTCATGGGGGGCCAAGGGACAGGGCCAAGGAGCACTGCCACCAAAAGGACAACAGAACGAAGGGGATGAGAACAACAACAACGAGCAGGAGAGAGAGGAGGAACAGGAACAACTGAAGGTGAACATTGGAATTGGGAGAAGGGCGAAGGGCAAAATTGGGAAACCAGGGTAGGAAAGACATGAAAACCATGGAAAAAATTCCATGGGAAACTGGCCAGATCAAGACATGAAAAATGCAGTGAAAAGGCAATTGACCCTTTTCAGACTGTGGACGGATCATCGCCAGTGAAAGTTTGTCTAAGGGACAAAAAGCGGCAGAGGGAGCAAAGGTTGCAGTTGGTGAACAGTGTGGCCATGGGGACAAATCTGACGGCGAACAAAGTTGGGAGGGACGGGGGGGGGGTGAATGATCAAAGATCAATGTATCCGATTGACAGGAGAAGTGGCGATGTTCGTCGACAACCCTGTTGGACGAGCTGTACAAGGACCTGGCCAAGTCCATCCCCACCATCGACGATGTCAGTTTCTGGGGGATCATCCACCTTTATGGGTTCCATTTTCAGCTGACCGTGCTCAACCCCAACCAAACTTCCTCCTCCGCCCGCCTTTCCCTGCTGCCCCAGCCCCACCATCGATCTTTTGCCTCCGAATCCGAAGGCAAAGATTCGGAGCAGTACAAGCAACACAACCACAACAGAAACCACAGCAGCAATGCCAGACGCATCTTTTCCTTCGTCAAACGTGGTCATTCCGAGGCCAGCGCCGCGGACAAGCGGGACTGGCGCAAGTCCGCCAGCCTGGGCCAAATTTCACTGTCAAAGGTCCGGAAAGAGATCAAACTAGAATGTCCTCAATTATGGACAATTTCACGGATATTAAGTTATTGAGTGGCCAATGAATATTTTGAATACTTTTGGCCAAAGTTTGCACTCTTCATAAATTTATGGAATTAATTATTTTAAAGGATCATTAAAAAACTGGAATTCTGAACTATTTTGAAGGTTTCCCATCAAATTTTGATTCTTTGCATAGGACGAACAATTCATTTTGGCATCGACGGCACAGACCCAGGAACCACAGAAGCCGACCCAAAACGGATGTTCCCATCAGTCGCCGCAAAAAATTCCCGGAACCACCAATTCCATCGACGGCGAAAGTCCAAAAAGGAGCAAATTGAGCAGTCTGAAGAAGGGGCGGATGTCAGAAGGGTCAGTTGAGCTGGTGGGCCCCAAAAGTTGAGCTGGTGGGCCCCACAATTCGGGATTTTCTTCTCTAAATTCGGTCCCCTTCAGCCCCTCCTCCTCTTCCTCCTCTGCAAATTCTTCTTCCGGCTCTTCCGCTTCCGCGTCCCTCGGCCATCCGGAAGAACCCCTCGCTGCGCCAAAGTCCGCGCACATTGAACAACAACAGAAGGCACTGAAGACGGCGGAGGCATTGTTGGCACGGGTGGACAGACTCAGAGCCGGATTGGCCAAGCTCAGCGGGGCGGCAGAGTACACGGAACTGGTGGCATTCGAGGCGGCGATGCTCAACTGGGAGGCATGTCTGAAGGTGAGGAAAGCAAAAGAAACAGGGGAAATTGGAGGGAAAAGACACCAAAATCAGAATAGGGGGGGGGGATAATTGAAATCCGTTGATAATTTTTATTCTAAGTCGAACCCCCGTTGATTTCCAAAAATATCACGGAATTTGCAGCTCAATCGTGCCGCGCTGATGTGCCAACTGGACGCGGAGCTGAACGGGGGCAGACCGGTCGGGGGAGCGGTGGGGTCCATTCTCAGGCGCCAGACCGGCGGCGGATCCGGCTCCCGGGGCCAAATGAGGCAATTTTGGGGAATTTATTGGCCAAAATAATGGTGGCCAAATCTGTGTAGAAGGGGCATGTGCCCGAACCGGACATCGTTGTACCAACTGAACAACGGCGGGGGCCCGAACAGTCCGTCGACCGCGTCGGACGAAACGGACGAAAGCGGCGGAGGAATGCTGCAACAGCACCACCGGCTGATGGGGGACCAAATGTGGGGCTAATTGTTATTTTACAGTCGAGATAGACACTACCGTATCCGGGTCCGATACTGTACCATGGGACCAAATGACTAAAACTTATCAAAATTTTTAAATTGAATCAATTTTCTGGGTTTTCAGTTCCGAAAATGACAGCGGCATCGACTCATTGCGTCAGCACCATTCCCCGTTCAATTCGGCCAATCGTTCTATCGCCAGCGGCAGTCAGCAGCAATTTTCGGTGCAAATTTCAAATTTGGCCAATTTTCGAATTTGAATTTCGCGCAAAATTCAGCAGAAAGACCGACGCAAGTCATTGGGCGCCGTGCTGGAGCTGGACGTGGACTCGGCCCCTGCAACATCGGCTGCCAGCGGAAATGTGGAGGTGGACCGATGTCTCGGCATCCACTTGGACAGAGCCATGAGGGCAATTCAGGTCCAAAAATCGGGAAAATGCCTGAAAAATTCGCCGAAATTTCAGACAATTTCCGAGGTCCAGGAGAGTCCATTTGAGTTCACTCTCAACAAAATGTTGTACCGAATGGAGGTTAGTGGAAGAGCAAAGAATTTTGGGAAAATTCCATTTTTGAACTCATTAGGGCATCGAGACGGTGGCCTTGGAGACGATGTTGGCACTGGTGCAAAATGCGATGGTCCAATGTCCGCCAAACGCGGAAAACGGTAAACAAATGAAATTTCCATTGAATTAGCACAAAATTGTCTAAAAATAATTTACGAAATGTTCTGAAACTTTGCAGTTTTGGCCCATTTGGGTGCCGAGCTGGTGGTCCGCGACTGTTGGCTGTCCGTGTCCCGTCCCCTGGGCGCCTTTCTGCTGGTCCCAGCCCGTCTTCTCCACGCCAAACTCCTCAAACTGTGCCAACCCATCGTCCAGGGCCGTTACCCGAAGCTGGTGGACAGAGGTGGGCCAGGGAAGGGAAAGGGAAATGATCCCTTCGATCATCGGTTTGTGCAGTGATCGATTCGCTGATGGCGCTGATCAGTGATCAGAAGGACACGGAGTCGGCGGATCCGATCAGTGTGTTTCAGTTCGTCGGACTGTTCCGCGGCAAATCATTCGCCGCCTTTGTGGAGAATCTTTCCCATGAAGGTTTTTGGCTTGATTTCACTAATTAATCATTTCCCAAAATTGTGCCAAATTCAGCCTGGATCAACTCCAATTTGGCCTCCGGCCAATCCTCCGCCGTCCGCGCCGTCATGGACCGTCTCCGGGGCGTTCCGGTGGTACCGCCTCTGGAGAGTCTGCGCCACATTGCGCAGGTGTTGGCAGGCGGCGAAGGCGCCACAGGACCCATAGGTTGGAAATTGAAAAATTGAGTTAAAATCGCAATTTTTTTAAAAATTTTGCGAATTTCCAGAGAAATATCTTCGCAAGGCCACCCCGGAACTCCAACTGGACTTGGCCGCCTGCTTTTTGTGCCTTTTGGAGCACGAAGATGTGCAGAGCCGCTGTGGGGCATGCAGGGCACTCGCACTTTTGAAGGCAAAATGCCAATTTAAATTTGGAAAATGCCAAATATTTCAGCAGGAAAATTCGCTGCGATGTTTGGACTTTTTGTCGCGCAGCGATGCGCAAGTCCAAGTGAGGACGGAGGCCCGGAAGGCGGTGACGCAGATCCAAAGGAATGCGTACTATGAGAGCACCAAAATTTGAAGAATCGAAGCGAATGATTGGAATTTGGAATTGATCAGTCAATCAATCAATGTTATTTACTTAATTAATTATTTATTTTCCAATTTTTGGCAAATAATTAATTATCATTATCTTTCCAACAAACTACACACCAATTTTTGTACCGTATACCCTCATCTACATCTGTTCTTGTCTTGTACCGTAATCCAATGAGTCGATTGCCATAGCCAATTCCCTTTCGATTTGTCCAACTTACACATACCAAACACACACATACAGTACCCTCCCTCCCCTGTACAGTTCCAGCATACTGTATCCAATGAGCGGAATAAATACATTTCTATGTCCATGCGAATTATTGATGACCTGATCACAGATCCCTGATCATTGGTCTTTGATCACTCTAATCCGAGCATCATCATCTGGCTCTCGTCTTCTCCTTGCCCTCCTCTTCGCCTGTTTCAACTTGGCTTGCTGTACCTCTGAAAAATTTGCATGTAATTTTTAAGGATTTTCTTCGTAAAGGGGCGAAAATTTAAAAAAGTGCCGTTTTCCCCATTATCGTTCCTCTAACCTGACTTTGGCTCTCCGTCGATAGGTCGTCACTCTGATTGGCACGGCGCTAACCTGAGAAAAGCCAAAATTCCAGAAATTTTTAGGCTTCCAAGTGTTTGCTATTGCTACCCCCTTGAACACGTGTCCCTTGGAGTCCACCAAATTTGTTTGGAGTGCTGTGTGCAAACCGTAGTCTTTGCCCGCGGGTGGGGGGACCTTGGTTCAAGATTCATTGGGAAAATCCAAAAATCTGTTTCCGAATTACAATCACTCTGCTGGTTTCCTTCGGTGTTGTGGTCCCCTCCGATTCGGAAATTGCCTAATTTTTAAAAATTACAAAAAATCAAAAAAAAATTAATTACTGTCAAGTGAATGGAAGGCGTTGGTGAATCCGCGGGAGGGTGCACTCGGTGTTTGCGAAATACCACCGGGGATCTCCGTCTCGTGGATTCGTTGTGGACCAGTCCAAAGGGTATCGGTTCGGTGTTCGGCTGAACTTGGCCATTTTCGCTTACGGGTTTCACACTTTCTCTGATCGTCTGCCCCTTTTCCTCTCTCCATCCCATGCACTCTCTCGTCGTCCTCTCTCCGTCTTCCCCCTTACCTCCCCTCCTCCACTCCCTGGTTGTTCATCTACGGCCTTGGCTGGCCTCAGTCCGGCCGGAGCTTTGTCCAAGTGTTTGGATCCAAGGGCCAAAGGTGAAGCCGCGAAGAGGAGAAGGAACAACGAGGGAAGGAAAGATGGACAAACGGAAATGGAACACATTTTATCCTTTCGAAGAAAGGGACAATTTATGCAAAATGGAGGATGTTCAACGAAGTATCCGCTCGACGAGCAGAGTGCTTTCTCTTGCACGCCCTTAGAGTATTTGTGGAGTTTATCTTTTTCCGGATCTTTTACGATTGATTATTATTTAACTAAACAATTTGAAGAGATACAGAGTGAGAAGAGAACGAGATAGGAGATTCATGAATAAAAATTGGAAGGGGTAATTGATCTGATTTATTCCCTGATTTATTCCCAGGGTCGAAAGAGGAATGAACATGGCCAAATATTCACCATTCTCCTCCGAGACAATACATAATAAACCACTTATAAGTAACAACCACAACAAAAATACATAACAATTTTAAAGTTTTGCGTTTTGTGAAAAGTTTCTCTGATAAAATTTTTAGTTTTATTTCTTTACTAATTTATCAGCAGAGATCCGACCGATTAAATCGGGATTGTGCAGCATTGATCAAAGCGTGGCTTTTCGGTGTTTGATCACTTCCAAAAGGTTGTCGCCCTCCACCAGTCCATGGCCGTTCCGATCAGACCTCTTTTTGTTGTTCTGTGCTGCCGCCGATCTGCCCCATCGGTCAAATCGGTGGGATCCTGTTTGTTGTAAGGAATCAAATTTGGCCAAATTTGCCATTTTTTTGGGGGGGGGGAGGAGTGGGCAGAGAGGGATCCTCTCAATTCAAAGTGCTCGTCAGAATTTGCTCATTATTTTTTGACCAATCTGAAATTTTGCTATCACAAAATGAATTTTTAGACACTTTCCATGAAAAATGGCCAAATTATGGCCAATTTTTTTAAAATTTTTCCTTTCATTTTCCCATTTTCCCCTCCCCCACCTCTCTCATCAGCTCCAATTGTGTCTGAAGTGCGCTTAGCCTGGGCTCATTTTGGGCCAAATATTTCGCGTAAATTTGCCGATCGCCTGGCGCAAAAGTTGTGGCGAGGGAATGGTCGCGCAATTTGATCAGAAGGCCATGCGCGGCTTGCTGAAAATGGAAATGGAAAAAATGCAAAGAATTTGGCCAAATTGAACCCGGGAAATTGTGTGGGAATCAGGCCCAGAGTGAAGCAGAAAGTTGTGGACCAAAGGATGGAGTCGGTATCTGAAGGGAATTCGGAAAGGAGAAAACATTGAAATTGTGGGTGATTCAGACTGAAAAGGGAAGAATTGGGCAAATGCAAAATCAATGGTCCCATCCCGCTTCTCCAGCAGCGAATTGGCCTAAAAATTAAAAAAATTCGACAAAATTCTCCTGAATTTTGCCTCGATGGTGTCCAATTGTTGGGCGACCATCCCGCGAAGTTCGGCGCCCGACTCGGATCCGCACACATCCAAAGGCCAAAGCAACGAGAAAATCTGGCCAAATTGATTCGAATTTATGGCCAAAAATGATTTATGTAAAACCTCGAAGGGAGTCCAATTTGATGGTTCAAGAACAGAGCAATGGTCAAAGGAGCGGGCCAATGGTTCGCCCAACTGAAAAATGGACAAATTATTCGAATTTTACCCAAATTTGACCATTTCCGTGCAAATTCTGAGGGGCCTTTCCAAGTTTATGTAGGGATAGGCACTGTGGCATGACAGTTCGCGCAAGGGACGATTCCGTAATCGGGCGACCAAAGTATGGAAACTGAAAAAGGGAAATGTTGGCCAAAGTGATCAGAATCCGAACATTGCCGAATTTCCCCGTGCCATTGTGAACAGCTTTTCGAGGAGGGCCAAGTTGGCACCGGTCTGGGCCAAAATTGATGCCAACACATTGTCGGGCCAATGTTCCTTAAATCCCGGGATTTTGGCCAATTTTTGCACAATTTGATCACTTTGATGCCGTGAAGTCGAGCAATTTGGCCCAATTCGTCCTTATTGAGTGCATCCGCAGGGACAGGAAAGGTTTCCAGACCCTCCAACACTTCGAACAGGCTCCGATTGGTGCTGGTGGCCAGGAATTTGCACTTGGAACCCTTTGAAAAAAGATTTTGCCAAAAGTGCACGCAATTGTAATGTGAAGAAATTGACCCAATTTATTGATTTATTCCTTTTTTCCAAAATTTCAATTCAACTTCCGAACCCATTTGCCATGGGATAGATGACCAATCCACAGACCTTGATTTGGTCGAAGAAGCGCACCGTTTCGATCATTTGGACCCCGTCCAACACAATCAGAGTGGTGCCCTTGGGACAATTGGCACAATTTGGGCCATTCTTGGCTTTTGATTGTTGAATACCATCTGATTGTCCAGCATGGCCTTGAGCTTCTGTCCGATGGCCATCAGTCCGACTCCGGATCCATTGGCACAAATTGGACTAATGGCATCCGTCTGCAATTTTCTTCATTCTGAACCCGGGGTTCCCGGGACTTGCCTGGTCCATTTCGGCGTTCGATGTGCAAATTGAACTCAGCAAAAGTGCGTCTGCGGCCAAATGTTCCACCTCCGCCGGGTCCAAATACCGATCCGTGACCCTTTGGGGGATATTATTCTCTCATTTTTCAATTATTTCCCACCAAAGTATTCTTTCAGCCAAAGCAAAGCACAACTCCGGCCTCTCCCACAACACTTCCGCCACCAACTCGGACTTCCCACAGCCGATCATCCCCAATACCAATAGCCAATTCGATTCTGTGCCGGGGACAATTGGGGAATGGCATCATATTTCGGATGTGTACCATGATCGGATTTTCTGTCCATCGGGACCATGATTTTTCACCCAGGGACTCATGTAATCAAGAATGGATTTATTATCAGGGACCTGAATTTTTCCCGGGGTTTTTCGTTCCCGGACCTGGATTTTGCAGAAATTCCTTTAGGCGATGGTAGAGCTGATCGGCGAGAGCGGTCCGAGAGATCAGCTTCCGACGGCGAAGCGGCACTCGACCCAAGCCCAGCAAATGCTTTTGCTGGGAGGAGATGAGAGAAGGCATTGGACTCCGATTAGGATGGAGTTTAAGACTTTTATATAAAAGTGACAATTTATGTGATGCCTATAATGGTATTTTTCATAGAGGTGTTATCGAAAATTTTCAGAAAAAAGGACAGCAAGGGCCAAAATAAAGGATTTCACTGGGGAAAATCCTCAAAATAAAGGACATTTTTAAAACGAAAAATTTGAAGTAATAATCGATTTTATGCAGCATTTTTCTAATTAACTGTTTCATTGTTGTCTTTACATTTACATAATTTCACCTTTTTTATCTCTCTTAATTCTTCAAAATTCGTCTTCATATATGTACAAAAATTATTATCAACTATTTGGTGTGTCGGCGGTCCCGACAGGGGCCGCCGGAGAAAATTTTGAAAATTTAGTCCTTTTTTCTTAAGAAAATTGGTCATTTTTGAATAAAATTTTTAAAATCCAAAAATAAAGGACAAAAGGACACCCTTGGTCTGAAAAAGGACAATCCTTTAAAAAAGGACAGATAACACCTCTGATTTTTCATATAGGAAACCACTGGATCATGGACTCAAATTCTGATTTTTTGGCCGATTAAGAAAAATAGGAACAAGGATGGATGCAAATCCTAAGAAATAAAAAAGGAATAAGAGAGGGCCAATTTTGAAATTTTGCCCATTTTCGATTAAAAAGGTTATTTGGACGGGGGAGAACTGTGAGAAGAGAAAAGAGGAGCAAACGCAGCGGGGGCCAACCACCCATAAAACACTCAAGGGGACAGAAGCAGTGGTGGGAACTCGTACTCGTACCTCGTACTCGTATCGTACTCGTACTACGAGTACGAAGTACGAGGACCTCGGAAAGTGCGGTACGAGTACGAGTACGAAGTACGAGGGGTCCGGAGAGGTCGGTACGAGTACGAGTACGAAGTACGACCCCATTTTTGGCCTTAAAACTCGTACCGACAAGCACCCCTAAGAATGGCATTTTTGGCGAAATTTTGAAAAATTTTGGATGGAATTCATTAGGGAAATAGCAACAATTTTTCAAAATTTTCTCCGGTGCCCCCTATCGGGGCCACCGGCAGCCCTTATTAATGATTTTTCTAATATTATTGAATATCCAGGTATTAAAATCTTATACTACATTCGTAAGCGAAGTGCTGGATCCCCGGTTGGAGAGTTGGAGATGGAAGAAAAGTGAGATGAACTTATATATAGCTAGATCGAAAATTGACCAATTTTCTTTAAAAAATGAGTCAAAATTTTCAAATTTTTCTCCGGCGGCCCCTATCGGGACCGCCGACACCACCACCCTAATCTATAATTGTTTTTAAAGCTTTTTTGCCGGTTAATTATCTTTTTTGCATCCAAATAATGGCTGAAAAATAAAGTCAAAAAATTTTAGCGAAAAAATGGCGAATAAATTTAAGGTACGAAAAAGTACGAGGTACGAGTACGAAGTACGAGCTTTTTTGACGGTACGAGTACGAGTACGAAATACGAGGGTCCCAAAATTGGTGGTACGAGTACGAGTACGAAGTACGAGGGGTCGAAAGGCGTGGTACGAAGTACGAGTACGAAGTACGAGGGGTTAAAAATCTTGGTACGAAGTACGAGTACGAGTACGACCAAAATGCGAATTTCCCACCACTGGACAGAAGAGAAGCGGAGACAGAACGCCAGAAGTGGCGCCATTGGGCCAATTTGAATATTTACCAAATTGGCCATCTCTTGGCCACTGTTTATTCCGTGAAATTGTGGCACAATTCACACCCAAAAATTGCCCAAACTGTGGAATTCCCTCAAAATTTCGTCATTTTTGGCAATTTTAGACCCCCACTTCCCCCCCCCC
>LDKF01000051.1:106364-135413 GCA_001026735.1 Rotylenchulus reniformis | reverse complement strand
CCCATTCCCCACCTTTTTGCGTCTCCTTGGTGAGGAGAATGGCATTGACGAAGCTCAACAAGTTGGGGCCATAAAAGACAAAAAAAGAAAGGACAAAGCCATTTTTGCGGAATAATCACTTTTTGGACCGAACAGTGTTCCCTTTTGCCCCGTTTTTGTCCCATTTTTCATTTTTGTACCGGAAGTCGTGGGAAAATGTTGCTCTTAAAATTCTGCTTCTGAGAAATTTCCCGCTTAAATTCCTTAATTTCCCCCGAATTTCCATTATTTTCCCCGATTTCCCTCAAATCCCCCGATTTTCCCCCGAATTTCAGCCTTCCCCCGCCGCCGATCAGTCCCCATCCCCAACCCCCGCCGTTTCCCCGCATTCTGGCTCTGTTCTATCCCCCGCTTCTGCTGGCGACGGCACCAGTCCGGCAACAATTCCGCGTCACCATCACCACCGCAGCCAACTCGAGGCGGCCACACCGGCTCAGCTCCAGGCAATTAATTACCTTTTCATAACTCTTTGGCTTTCCGTACTTTTCGGGCTTTCGTGCCATTTGGGGATTTTGGGCTTCTCCAATATTCGGATTTATTATATCCTTTTAAGATCTTTCGAAATTTATAGTCCTCCAGGCTAGCAAAGAACTTTCTATCAACCGAAATTCCGAGGCTTTCCTTACTGATTTACTCATCAGTCTAGGACCCGCCCCATGGCCAACTTTTAGAAGGTAACATTTGTACAGCAGCTCAAGAAAAAGGGGCAAGATTGACCAATGAGTAAGGAGTTCAGGGTCATAATCGAAGTCGAAGATACACTCCAAGAGAAAAAAGAACGAAGGAGTGGATGTTCCCTGGACTGATAGGGCCGTAGACTAAATTGAGCTCGGCGGAGGATCAAGGTTTTCGATCGATCTGGCATCTTAAGCTCCGGATTTCATATTCCAGCCTTCTTTGTTTTTAAATTTGCTTGGCCAACTTTAGGCTGCCGGACCAAAGCCGCGCCTTTGCTCACTCGTCAAGAACTCTCCCGCGGAAGAGTTTGGCTTCAATTTGCATGCCGAAAGGGGCAAAGGCCATTTCGTGGGCGCCGTTGACAAGGACGGCATTGCGGAAAGGTGGGNNCCCAATCGATGTGATGATGATCGCGGATCAGTGTTTGCTTTACATTGTATTTCACGTCTTTTTCATCATTTTTCGTTTTTTACGATTCTTTTGACCATTTTATTCATTTTTTGCCAATTTTCACCAATTTTTAGGTCCCCAGCAACGGTTCGGCTCCAAGGGCACGCCTACAAAGTCAGCCCAGGTCCAACACGGTGGAGGAGCGCAAGTCGGAGGGGGAGGAGATGGAGAGACGCGAGAAAAGGGCAGCATCGCTGAGCCGCAGACCCCCGACACCGACCAGCACATACACAGTGAGTACTGTACTGCTGTATAGGTACAGTACAGGGATTATTCTACAGTACGACAGATTACGGTATCCCTATCCCTTCCACCTTTCCGAATCGCGCACTTTTGTCTCCAATCTGTCCCTTTGTTTGGCTTTAAACATTTACTTCCTTTCCCTGTCTGCTGCCCTCTCTCTTTCGCTCATTTCTCTTTCTTTTCTTCACTGTTGTGCAGTACCCGACCATCGAATCCCTTCCGCCGGTGACCGTCCAGATCCAGGTCCAGCCGGACAACCGGACCGACATCCGGATCAACGATCCCGAAGAACAGACGGAACACACCGCTGAATCGCCAACTTCGACGACGATGACGGAGGCGGCGGGAACTCCCAACGGCGTAAACATTTTGCCAATTTCTTTCGCTTTCCTTTCATTTGTTTGGCGCCAAACTCTGAATTCAAATCCATCGTTCCTTTTCACTGATCAGAAACATGTGCTGGCCGGCGTGTCCCCTCCGCCGCCGCCTCAAATGTTCTCCCCAACCCCACCACCGGCTTATCAGGTAAATCCGCCAAAATATTCATAAATTTTTGGTTTTTTCAGAAGGACCCACAAAGTTCGCCCCTCTCAGATGCTTCGCGGATCAGTCCACTGGAGATAAAAGGCAAAAAAAGCTTAAAATCCCAAAAATCTGCAAATTTCAAGGTTTTATCGGTGAAAATGGCGGCGGATGCGACATTTTTGCGCTAAGCGCACAGGAGGCACGGCAAGTGATGCGGGGCCGGAAGCGGGATCCGAGGCTGGACAGCAAAATGACACTCGGTTTGTCCAAAAGGAAGGGATGATCAGGATCATTGATCTGATCGACGGAAGTGATCTGTTGGTTTAAGAGGAAAAGTATCGACTGATCCGGAATCTTTGATCCGCGCCGAGCAACCGCAACGATCGGAGACATTCGCATGTAATTGCATGGATTGATCGGAATGATCGGTCGCAGCTCAAGACCAACCCACCCTTCCGGCCCCCACCAACCAACCAACCATCAACTAGTCCATTCATTATTCCTTCACCCTTTGATTTCATTCCCCTTCTCTCATCATCTGTGGAGATGTCCTTTTTGGCTTTTTTCCTAGGATACCGTATTTCCTCTAATTTAAGCCCCGGGGCTTAAATTTTTCAACCCCCTCTCTGAGGGGGGCTTAAATTGGAGGGGGGGCTTCAATTAGAAGGGGGGCTTAAATTTTTCGACTCTAACTTGGAGCTTAGAGGGTGAGGAAAAATAGAAAAATTTTTCCTTGAAATCCCTTAAAAATGATTATTTTCTAACAAGGAAACATTTTCTACTGTAAACAGGAATTCGCATATTCTGAGACCACTATCGTGTAGAGCATGGTCGATAATAATAAGGAAGTGACATCCTTTTTTGGCACAAACCCCTGGTTAAATTTTTAGTGAATTTTTAAAATATTTTTCCACGTGTTTTAAGCACGGGTCCGTGGGTGAAGCACGGGTCAAAACAAACCATTTGGTAAACGAAAATTAAAAATGTTTTTTCTAGACCAAAATAACAAAGGCAATTAGGTGTAGAAAATTATTTCTGATTATTTGACCATTAAATTTTTTGAATTTCTTTAAGATTTTGGAAATTTTTCTAACAAACATAATTTTTGAAAAATTTAAAAATTTTAAAATTTTCAAGAGAATTTTTAAAAACCAAAAAGACTAATAAATTGGAAATATTTTTCTGCATTTTTTTTTCTTTATTTAATTTTAACTTATCGAGCTTTGTTGACCAAAAGACATTTTTAGCACCGATGACCCGTGCTTAAAACACGTGGAAAAAATATTTTAAAAATTCACTAAAAATTTAACCAGGGGTTTGTGCCAAAAAAGGATGTCACTTCCTTATTATTATCAACATGCTCTACACGATGGTGGTCTCAGAATATGCGAATTCCTGTTTACAGTAGAAAATGTTTCCTTGTAAGTTAAAAAAATCATAAACTACTATTTTTAAATCAAAATTTTTATTGATATNCTCCTCCTCCGATATTTTCTTGCCTTTTTCTTTTCTGTTGGCTTCAATGTTTCCATTTTCACTGAATGTTAAGCTTTTGGAGATAAAGCAAATTATTTGCAAAATGAACAATTATTAGGGGAGGGGAAGGGGCAAAGGTGAACAAGTTGAAGTGGAAGGTACAAAATGTACGAATCATTTGTTGATGGGGGGATCGGAGTGATCGTTTGGACAATATCTGGGGGCTGAGAACGAGAAACAGAACAAAAAGGATACGGGTGCCTAGTGTACTGTTTTTGGTGAGCATACTGTGCTGTTGAGTATGTCAATCAGCAGTTTACAACAGCAAAAATACAACAAGAAAAAAGGCCCGCAACGTGTTCATGGAAGACGGAGAGAGACGAAAATCTGAACGAAAAGTGATTTTGAATTGAACAGAAAAGGAGTAAAGTGTGTATCTGACCAGATTTGGCCATAGAGCGAGAGAAGCAGAATTTGGAGGAGGCGGAAGAGAAGGGCCAAGGCGGCGAAACGGACGGACCATTGGAGCAAAGTCCAGTCAGGATGATCGGCCGGAAGTGTCGGAACGGCATCCGCCGAAGGAGGAGGAAGAGGAGGACATTTCCTAGCAAATTCAATAAAAAAGTCTCTTTGAAAAACTCGAAATTTTGGATTTAAACCCTTCAAGATAATGGAGAGTTCGTTAGTTGGGTTCCCCCGCCCCCGCCCCACCTCATCTTCCGCCGATGCCGTTTCATGATCTGCGTTTGTCGCCTCTTCCGAACCCGTCCTTGTTGTACCCCTCCCAAAGGCCAGAACTGCCACCAAAGTTCTCTGTGTTGTTGTTGCTCCCTTTTTGTTTCCGACCATTTTGGCCAATTTTTGTGAGCGCTAAAGTTCCCTTTTAAATACGTTTTAGATTCCAAAATCAGTACTTTTCGGTGGATTGGAGCCAACAGGAACTGGTGGACGAGCACAAGCAGCAGTGGCTGATGGAGAGAAGGGAGGAGGAGGGCATTTTCTTAAAGTTATTCCGTCCAATTCGTTGGGGATTTTCTTAAAATTCAACCGAAATTGGGCGCAAAAGTGCCGGCGAAGTTCGGAAGGGCACCAATTTGGGGCCGAAATTCTGAACTTTAGACAGGGTCCGGTGGGCATAACTCAGGGCCGGAGACCAAGAGGCAGATGAGGGACGGAGTGGGAACTCTGGAAGTTGAAGAATGAATATATTGGAGACTGCCGAAAATCCAACATCTGATCCCAATCCGAACCAGATCCTTTCATTCTAATACCGATGATCATCTTTTGGCTCATTTTCGTTATCAAATCTATGGTCTTCATGTGCTAATTCAGCCGGAGTCCAACCCTCAAATTAGGGCTCTGTGTCTGGTTTTGCGCTCCCTACCTGTCCTTCCACCTCCTCCATCCTCCTGGTCCTCCGGCGACGACAACTGTTCCCGGGACTCCGACATCGATTTCGGTCCTTTGCCGGTCCTTTGCATGTACGGTACCACCACTGTGCAGTCATTTGGTCCATTCTCCGCCAATCTTCGGCCGGGACTCGGCGGCGTTACCAGCACCGGGATCCTTGATGCTTTGGCCACCTTCGGACCCATTTGGGCCAAGAAGCTGGAGTGAAAGCACAGATTGGCAAAAGGAGATCCGGCACTGATCGAAGAGAGTGTGATCGATGTCGGAGGATGCAGTCGGACATGTTCGACAGAGCCGGCAAAGCTCAGGTGGGATCTGGACCAGATGGACGACGACGAGCACGAATCAGAAAGTGATCGAGAGTGATGAGCAAGGATTGATCCGATGTATGAACAACCGATCTAATCACTCCCTAAGTCAATATCTCCTGTCTTCTTCTCCGATCAGTCTCTCAGCCCTCACCTTTCAGTGCCCCTTCCCCTCGTCCCCTTCAACTGATCAACTCGGCCCCACCACCTTGATCAGCTCCTCCGCCCCCTTCTTCCGCTTCCTTCCACCTCCCTGCCTCTCCTCTCCGATTGCTCAAAATTTGCCTCTGCCGGATCCTTCTCCTCCTCCGCCTCCTCCCACCAATCCCCGTGCCTTCGGGAATAGTACCGGGATTCGGCCTCCTCCTCCACCGAGCACCGTTGAACTGCTCGATGTCCTGGCAACGATGGACCCTCGACGGACTTCGTTGCCATTGCTTGTCGGAGTTTGATTCTGAGGGATTATTGAAGTTTTTAGTTGAAAATAATCGGTATTGGGACCAAGGAGAACCGGGATCACCGAGAATCATGTGGAATTTGGTCACTTTGCCCACTAGTCTCTATACCCGACACAGGGATTATGTAATGTTGCGAGTTTCAAGAGCAGTGCTTTCTTTGATGGATTAATGGTTTGGTCTAGTGATATCCATGATCCGAAACCAGAACCAAGATCCTGAAAATTCGGACCTCCGGGGCGTTCGGCGGCGTCCGTCCGGTCCCACTGAACACGCTGCGGGCCCTCACATTTTTTGGCTGCTGTTTGTTCTGTTGGTGGTTGGTCATCACCACCGCACTTCGGGCTAAAGAATTGCGCCGCGATCTGAAAATCCAAAAAATATTCCAAAATTTCCCAGAATTTTTACCCCGAGGCCGAGCCAGGTCGACTGCCAGCGTAGGAGCCACGCCTGTGCAGCACCGGGATCCGCGACGCGTCCAGCACAACGCGTTGTTGATCATCGCAACTTGTCGAGGGCCGGGAATCGGTCGGGATCAGAGAGTGCCGAACATCGGAGGGGAACGGGACCAGGGCATGGAAGGTGATCCTGAGGATGGAAAGGGTGAAGGGACCCAAAAGTGCCGGAGAGTGGTCGGTATCGGATAAGCAGGAAGGTCGAAAGTCTGGAGTTTAGGGGAGGGGGGGACTTACAAATTTTCACAGCCAAACCGAAGCACTTCCTCGGGAATGCTCAGATCCGGCGGACAATTCGGTTGGATCGTCTTCCGTTGATCAGTAGGAGGCTGATCGGCACTCGGCCTAATCCGTGCCAATCTCTGGCGCAGTTTGGACAGTGCAGCCAATTCCGAGGCGCTGATCGGACGGCGGACGCCGGAGAGAGCGATCTATTGAGAGGGAGGAGGAAAATGATCAAAACGATGGAATGTCTGGATTGGAATGCCCCTTCTTGACTTTTAAAATTCCTTAAAACCCCTTAATTCATAACCCAATGGGCATCCAATTCCCTCACCGGTCTTTTCAGCTCCAGAGGTGTCCTGCTGATGCTGTTGCTCGCCATGGGTTGCTGCGCATTTTCCTCCTCGTCCACCGCGGACGGGCCCTGACTTCCCCCGTTGCTGCTGCCCAGTCCCGAGTCGGCCATTCCCGCGGACGAATGGGGCGGGTTGGGACTCAGTGCCAAGTTCAACCGCTCGATGGGACTAAAGGCACGATATAACCGAACCGGCGGATATCCATGTAATCCATGGATTTCTTGTTCAAATTCGGGTTATGCATTCCCCGGCTGACCGTGTTCCTCCGGCCACCGCAACTGTGGAGTGCGTGCTCGTACTGCTCGCGGTTCCCGGTGGGGCCATGCTCCATCTCTGCTCGGCCTCGTCAAATCTGGCCTCCGCGCGGACCCTTTCCACCACCGCGGGCGGCACAAAGTTGTCGATGATCAGCAACTTCAGGGCCAACTCCTTGTTCATCTCCAGCACCGTCTGCTCCAGTCCCTGGCGTTCTGCACAGTTCACACCCTCCACATCTTGCAGGTCCAAGCGCAGGGACTGCAAATGTCCGCCGATGGGATTTTGTTGGATTTCGCCTTTCCCCGACCTGCAACTTTGTCTGCAACTTGTGCAACTTGCGCCGTTTCGCCTCCACTTCCTGCTGCAGTGATGCAAAAGTGTGCCGCACCTCCGCCGCCTCCAGCTCCTGCGCCTCCAGCCTCCGTGCCATCTCCCGCTCTCTCCTCCGCTGCTCCGCCAGTTCCACTCGTCTCTGCCGCAACAGTTCTTCCTGGCGCCTCGTCCGGTCCAGCAGATTGCCGTCGCCCGACAACAATTTGCTCTGCATCGCTCGGATCTTGGCCGCCACCGCAAGTTGAGCCTTAAACAGTGAAAATGCCGAATTTTGATCAAAATACAAGGGATTATGGCCAGAAGGGATTGCTCGGGTTGCCTTTATCAGCTCGGCCTGTATTTCCCCCAGATGCCATTACTGATCCAACCCCACCCCGTACCTCTCTCTCCCGCTCCAACTCCCTCTCGCGCTCCTCCAACTCGGCAAGGATGCGTCGGCGTTCCTCCTCAATGATCTCTCCGTTGCGCATCAGGCGTTCTCGCTCCATCTCCAGCTTCAAGTGTTGTTCCTGAGCATATTCCTCCGCTTCTTTCTCGGCCGAATCTGATAAATCTCAGGGGTATTTGGGACCAAGAATTCTATTGCGGGTATAGATGGGATTGTCAATTGTCAAATCACCCTGGACTCGACTAGCATGATAAGCTCCATATCCTTAGGTTAAGTTGGATTTTTCTATAATCCTAGACCTCGGTTCAACTACATATCTTCCGCCGGATCCCCCTCCCCTACCGCATATCTGGCTGTCCCTGGCGTTGTCCTGGTTGTTCTCCTTGTCGTTCTGCTCCTGCTCCCCCGTCCTCCTCCGCCCCCTCTGTCTCCGTTTTTGCCCCGTCCCTGTTGTTCCGCGTCTCTGCTCCAGCATCGCCTTCAGTCTCGCAATTTCGTCCTGGAACTCCCTCAATAGTGCGTCCTTGGGGTCTTCGTTCACCCGGGGCCGGTTCTGGATCTGTTTGGCCCGGGACGAGTAGCGCAGGGTGCTCAGGGTCTCCTCAAAGTTGTAGGAGGCGGGTCCGATGTTGGCGATCATCACAGTCTTGGAGTTGCCTCCGAGGGAATCTAAAGGACATTGATCTGACCAGTGTGATGGATCAAGATGTGTTAATTGATCGATCGGATTAATCGAGGATGGATGGGCTGATCAATCCGATCTATTAGTGTACAGATCGATTAAATCAGCAAAAGGTCAATCGATCGATTGATCGATCGACGACTTGCCCTGGAGCAGTCTGGTCAGCTTGGAGTCCCTGTAGGGGATGTGCGCGGACTGGTGGTCGCTGAGTGCCGAGATCACGTTTCCCAACGCGGACAGGGACAGGTTGATCTTGGTCGCCTCCCGGAAGCGTTCGCCCTCTGAGCCCGTCTTGGACTGCCGCTCACTGCCTGCCAGGTCCACCAGGTTCAGTCGGCCGACCCTATTGTGTTAAGGGCAAAATTTAGGATTCAGGCTAGGGAGGGGCAGGGAAGGCCAAATTTTTAGGGGTTGAAATTCGAATTTTGCAAGCAGGAAGGGTTAGAAGCCCAGGATTCCACTCGATTGGGTCCACCAACCTGATGTGCGGCTCCCCGTCCGGACCCGTCTCGGAACACTCGATGGTGACAATGAAGATGGCGTGGGACCGGGAGCTGTGCTCGTTCATGTTGGTGCGGCCCACGGATCGGTTGGAGTGGCCCACGCTCATCACGTGCTCAATCTCCTCCACACTGAATTCGGGGTGGGGTCATAATATTTTGGTCATCCGAATTCGCCATCTTCTGAGCCCTTTCAAAAGCTTTTCAATTCGTAAATCGGGGGCATCGATGTTTTAGAAGCTTATAAATCGGGTTATTCGAACTATTTGGCCATTAACATTATCGTATTTTTGGACTTTCCATGGGTACACTTAGACATTCGGAAATTTGGCCTTTGGATCACTGTCCCTCACCTTTTGGTGACAAATGAGCTCAGCTCCTTCACGTACACCCCCACATCCGGCCGTTCCTTCAGCTCCAGCCTTTTGTTGGCATTTCGGTTGAGCAGATCCCTTATCTCCTCCTGGTAGATCTCCAGGAACGATGCGCGGACCAGGAATTGTTGGTTGGGAGGGGCGTGGGCAATGTGCCGGAAAATGTGCTGAAAATCCGAAAATATTTTTAAAATTTCGTTGGTTTCCCACTTCGATGGCATTCGGAATCACTCCCCGCTGTGCCGGGTCCCCACGCTGGCCCTCCATTGTGTAGGTTTTGCCAGTCCCAGTTTGGCCATAGGCAAACACTGTCCCGTTGAAACCCTAAAAGGGTGATTTTGATCAAAGATCATGTCCGATTTGGTCTATAAAAATGGATAAAAGTGAAAAAATTGTCCAAAAACTCGTTTTTCTAAACATTTCACTGACCATTAGCACCGAGTCAACGATGTCCCGCACCGTTTCGTCATACAAATCCAATTGTTTGGAGCTAAAATTTGTTAAAATTCTTTAGAGACTTTCCAATTTGGCCATACTCTTCGCCATAGACGGCATCATAGAAGAAGCACTTGGCCGGCTGCTGTGTCTGTTGGGAAGGATGCCGCACTTCGACACAGCCACGGGTGCCGTCCACGTTGACAATGCTCGAATGGCCCTGGGCAATTTCGGCGGCCGACAAGGGACGACACCTGCGATTGACATATAAGTGTGAATTGTGTGAATTGACCAAATTTTGTCCAAGATGTGCCAAAATTTCAGTCTAAAAATGACCCTTGGCCCAAATAGGCAATGTCTTTGAATGTCCCTTTTGGCGCCACTCACCTGATCGCCACCTTCACACATTCCGAGGCACTGGCGGAGTTGGAACTGCTGGCCATGGAGCTCACCGCAGTCTTGGGCCTGTTCCCGGGCGGCATCTGTGACGTGTTCGGCGAGTGGTGGTGCCGGATCCCATTGTTCAGCTGAGTCATTGAGGCTGAAAAAAGCAAAAATTGGCCATTTGCATAGGAGATCTTCAGGGTTTTATGGATTTATCCATAATGAATGTTTTGGAATATATGGACCCCCCAGAATTTTAGGAACAAATCATTACTGATGAATTTTTAGCGAATTATTTGGGATTGTCGGTTAATCTCCCAACATTTTGAGTTGGATAAAAAGGCCATTAGGTATTTTTAAGCCTAATAGATTGTGTCTGATGAGTGAGTGAATGCATGGATGAACCCAGGGGGATTTCAAAGTGCCCAAACACATTTTTGGCTTCCAAGTGCCGTCTTCCTTCCCCTTTCCTTTTCCACCACCAGCATCAGGGGACATAATATTGGCCATTAGCAGACTTCCGCGGGGTCAGCGGATTTTGTTGGGGTTGTCCCTGGTAACGGAATCGGGGGAAGTAATAAGGGAGGGGGAAGGGGGAGGTTGGCACAAATTGGGTGGGCGAGGAGGAAGTTGGGCCGAATTTGATGGCCAATTTTGTAGGGTCACGGACTGGACAGACGGTGGAGTGTATTGTAATACCGTATCTTCGTCAGTTACGATCCATCCCCTCCCCCCTCGATACCTGTATCTGTGATGATGATCTGTGATGGAATGTTTGTGATGATCGGTGGCTATCCAACCACCGCTGGCAACGGCGGTCTTCAGCTCAGATCACATCCGATCAGTTGGCCGATTTGGATTATTCTGTTGGACAACAAATTTATACAAAAATAACTTCCGAAATAGGATCAAAAAGGAAGAAAACCGCGGATTTTGGACCTCAACTTTGGGCAAAAACGATATATTATGAATGTTTGGGTCGTACAAAACTTTTTTTTTGGAGGGGACGGAAGATGTAATCTCCTCACAGAATTGGGATGAGCAATCGATTTGGGGGAGGACACTTGGGGGTCCATCGGTGACTAATCTTCCTCCTCCTCCTCCTCCCGTCGTTCCTCCCAAATTGTGATGGAATTGGCAGCCAATAAATCCTCCCCCCCCCCCCCCCCCCCCCNGTGGGAGGAAGGTGGGGGGGGGGGGTCGGATCGGACCCCGGTGATCTGATCGGATCCGATCGGACCCATAAAACTCAAGGCAACAATTGCTTCTCCCCTTCTCCTCCCCCTTTGGTGGACAAAAATTGAACGAACGGCGGGGGAGGGAGAGAGGGGGTGGCTGATCTGCTGGGAAAAATTGACAGATCCCAAAGGTTGAATCTTATCCCGGATTTTCCATGTCCTATTACATGCCCCTGATCGTCTAATTTTGAAAATCGAAATTCCGAAAATACAAAAAATAAATAAAATAAATTCCCGCTTTTTGGAATTTTTAGATTGGGAGGTGGGAGGAAGGAGAGAGAGCGAAGGATCAGGAACAAAGTGAAAAAATGATCGGCCCACGAGCACCAGCAACATTGAATGGGCGAAGCAAACATACAACAAACAACACGAATCATTCCAGAAAAAGAAGCATTGATCGAGGAGGAGGAGGAGAAGGATGGGGTAGAGTGGCCAATTAATCGTATTTTGATCCTAATCGGAGAGGAAGTGATCAGGGGAAGAGCTGATCAGTGAAGAAGCCATCTTCGGGCATTGATTTGAAAAAGTTGAAAATGGAATTTTAATGGGGAAAGGGGAAATTAGGGATTGGCCTATTGGCCGAGTGAATCCATCAAAATTCGCCTCCCCCGTCCCTGGGACTATTCGAGTGGTGAAAGTGTGTGGCCATTCCCCCCCCCCCTCTTCCCCTTGGCCATACTCTTCTTCCCTCCGACCCCTCGGGCGTCCTATCGATTGTGCTCCCCATAGAAGAGGTTGGAAAGGAAGAGTGGCCCCGTCCCTTTGCCTCGCCGGAGGGACAACATTAGTCGTCCTTCTCCTTCTTCCCTTTCCTCCCCTTCCGACGCAAAATTGCTGTACATTTTGCTGATGAGAGGGAGAGGATGATGTATGGACAGAATATATTCGCATATGGACATAAGGGGGACCAATTTGGCGGGAAAGTGAGGGCCATCCAGGGTTTAAATCGGATGTTGGAGTATTGACAATTGAGTTGAGGATCTGGGATAAGTATACAGTACAGAGGATTCGTGATCCGGCTTATTAGGATCTGGCCAATAACATAGGTGAGAAGGAGTAGTTGCATTGGTCAGCGAATGATGAAGTTAAAGGTCGGAAGTTCCAAAAATGTTTCTGCGACATTTTTGAATCCAATTAAAAAATGGAAAGCAATTGGATGGGTTATTGCGGATCCCGCAATTTGGTCTCAGAGATTCACAGTCAAAATAATTCTTTCACAATCACTGAGTTTTGGAACATTGTCAAAATCGGTGTTGGCCCACGTGCACTTGGATGAGTGCCAAGTTGTTGGCCAAGTACACGTTCGTCCTGGACTTGATGTTGATGTGCAGCCGTACTGTCACCGTCCGGGGCCCTTGGAGTGGCCTGATCAGCTTCACAATTCCTGATTTGGGGTTTTTCATTTTCCATGGGGAATTTGCCCATCCAATGGCTTTGAATCTGATTTCTATCAAACTTTTATACATAAGGTTTTTTTCGAAAATTGATCCCTTCCCCAGGGTCTTACACTTCTCATTGGACAATTTATCAATGGCCATCTTTGATAAATTTCAATGAATTCTTTGCAATGTCAATTCGGCCAATTAATCGAAGCAAAAGCGATAAATTATATGAAAAATTGGGAATGGAAAGTGGTCGATGCGGAAATTCTTTGGGAGAGAAGATCAGTTCCGATCAAAGGGTAGTTTTACCTACTTGTGTGATAGTTCCTGACTCCAAAACTGCTTGCTGACTGACCTGTGTTCTCATGTTGTTCCACGATGAAATTGTGCGCATTTTGGTGGTTCATCACATATTCCACGGACAATGTGCGGTTCAGTTCCGTCGTGATCCGGGACACCTTATGGGATTTTATTTAATTTTCTCATTTTTCAGTCCCTCAATCACCTCAATTTGACTTTTCAATCTTCCGATTGATGGAACGGCACGAAATTGGAACAAAATTTCGCGGGTGAAATTGGACAGACATCGGACATCCAGGGGGTGGCACTGTTTGAGGCAGGAGAAGCCATCGTCAATGGCACTAAAACGGAGAAAGAGAAAAAGAAGACTGATTCAGTGGTTCGATCGGGATTAGTAGTGATCAGAAAACAGTTAAAGAAATGATCAGAAGGGCTGGGAATGATCAGGGTCGGTTAATTGGTTGGGTAAACACGACCCTTCTGAGAGCAAGCACTAGCGATTTATTCTAAAACAGCAAACCCAAAAATTGAACAAAAAATCACACGGCACAGCTGAAATCGGGCAAAAAGAAATGGAAATTTGCGATTGATTTGAGCGGGAACAAAGAGAAAATAAAAGCAAAATTGCGACCATCTGATCAGGGAAACTCGATCAGCGAATCGTCACGCCGATTTCCGATCAGAACCCAAAAGTGTCTGCGTCTTCTTCGGTGTTTCTTCCGGCTTTGTTGGTGAATGTTTGGGTGGTGGGGCTGGGGCTTGTGCTGGGAGACGAACACCCAAAGGTTGGCCACGTACTTGCCGCTGAACACTCCGCCCGAGCTGAGACGCAACACACTTGGGGGAAGGGGACAGGGCCATAAATTGAATAAATGGCCAAAATTGGACCAAAAATTTGCAAAAATTAATATTTCTTTGCTCACAGTTCCAAGTGCACTTCTTGGGGTCCGTCCAGTGAGTCGCGCAGTGCGATGATCGCCGAGTTTCGATCATCTCCTGGGAAATATCTTTAAATTCTCCAAATTCAATCAAAATCGCACCCTTTTGAAGTAGAAAATTGGATCGAGTGGCCGGGATCACGGAGTCCAATTCTGCGGAAAATCAATTCTTAATCAAAATCGCATTTCCAGGGAGCTGTCCAAACCGGTCTGAACACTGTCCAGTCTCAGCTCAAACTGCATGGATGAGTTGGGGTCCGCAGGGCCCTGGAAATGCATTTGACCTTTTCTCTATACAAAAACCCAGAAAATCCCTAAATGAGTCACAATTCCGGAGTCAGAACCCGGGAAATCCGAGGCAGACTGCCGATCTCACCTTCATTGAGAACAAAGTGATGGAAGTGCGATGCTGGGAGATGTTGATTTGCTGAAAATATGCGGGGACTTTGAATTTTTGTTCCATTTCTTTTGCCTTTGGTATGGCGATGTGTTGCCAGGAGATGTGGATGGGCAACTTTTTGCAGCGATCCAATGCCAAATTCTCACAATACCCGGGCCTTTTCACACAACGACTTTGGGGAAGGAAAGGAAGAAGGGGTTAAGTTCACATCAGAGCAAAGTCGAAAAGGTTAGGGATGGACAGCAGAACAAAAGTTCGGAAAATACGAACTTTTTGTAGTTGCGATCGGGAAAATAGTTGCGCGGACACTCAATGCGCTGACAACGGTAGCTGCCCAACAGATTTATGCACAGGTGGTCTGTGGCGCAGAGGTTCCGCTCCGTGTTTCGGCACTCATCGATGTCTGAAAAGTTCGGAAAATTCGAATAAATTGGCCATATTTGGACCCTTGCAGGTGATCCCGTCGGGCATAATCTCGTAGCCGATTGGACAGGTGCAGGTGAAGGAGCCTGAAGAGATCAACGAGAAGGTGATCAGAAGAGAGATCGAAACTGATCAAGGAACTCGGGAACAGAGGAGAAAGGATCAGAAGTGATCAGAGAAATTGATCAGTGGATCAATCGAACGACAAAAAAAGGTAAATCGAAACGTATAGAATAGAAGAGGGATCCGTATTGATCAGAATGATTGAAAATAGAATAACATGTTGATCAAAATAAAAAAAGGAAAAAAGTCAGATGCAAAATTGACACCATGTTTGGCACTTACCAGGGATATTCACGCATTGGCCCATGCAAAGTTCGTTGCCTAAAGGGGTTTATTCTGTTGGCAATTTTGCCAATTTTCCACCGGATTTTGCCCAGATGGAACATTCGTCGATGTCCTCGCAGGTCAACTCGTCGATGCCGAGCTGGTAGCCCCGTTCGCAGATGCACTGGTAGGAGCCGGGCGAGTTGATGCACTTCTGCTGGCACCGCGCCACTCCGTTGGCACATTCGTCAATGTCTGAAAAGGGATTTTCGGAGTTGGTTTCCCTTAAAAATTGGGGGATTTGTTGCATTTTCCCACTCATTTACGTGTCCTAATCCATTCGCCAACCTTCGCAACTTCGATTGTCGGCGCCCAACTTGAACCCCGGCTTGCACTTGCACTCGTAGGACCCGGGCGTGTTCAGGCACTGCGCTTGCAGGGAACAGGCATGTCCGCCGAACTTCACGCACTCGTCCACATCCTCACAAAGCCTGAGAAATAGAGGAGAATTCTCTCTTGTTGGGCCGGATTCTGGAGTCGAATCCGGTCCGGATCACCGTTCTCCGAATTTGCTATTCGTTATACTTTACTCGATTTCTCAGATCATTCTTAGGAATTCTTTTGTCTTTAAATCCTTCGACTTTCGCGCGTTCGCCCCAATCCCTTACATGCTGATCTCATTGAACTCGAAGCCGGGGGCACAATTGCAACGATATGTTCCGGGAAGATTGATGCATTGGGCGGCCGAGTCGCAGGTGTGCGAACCTCGTTGGCATTCATCGGTGTCTGAAAGATGGCAAAATACGGAGGAATAAATCATTTTTGTTGGGCAGAACCCTGAACCCATCCCCTTCACACACCCAAACAGAATCCACTGTCCTTGTCCATGTAATAGCCATTGGAGCACACATTCCCCTGCTCCTGACAGCGGAACCCTCCGGGCGTGTTCACACCTTAAAAGTTCGAACTCTGTGATGTTTTACATTTTTGGAAGTTCGACATTCTTCAAAGACTGCACAACGCCGGTGCCCTTCCTGTCGGCACTCGTCGATGTCCTCACAGCGACCCTCCACCGCTTTGTACCCGGTCGGACATTCCATGGACTTCAAA
This sequence comes from Rotylenchulus reniformis, assembly GCA_001026735.1. NCBI lineage: Eukaryota > Metazoa > Nematoda > Chromadorea > Rhabditida > Hoplolaimidae > Rotylenchulus > Rotylenchulus reniformis. The sequence continues at coordinate 119,324 of LDKF01000051.1, read as the reverse complement.
GATCAAAGATTAATCTTCCGGAAATGGAACTTCCACACTTTGCATTCGCCCGATGCGGGGTCCATCACTTCGTCGAGTGCACAGCGTTTCGGCACACATCGGAAGCCGGAAATTGGCAAATTGGGGAGCGCGAATTAGGGTAAGAGACAAGGAACAAGGTATGTATATAGTATATATTCAGTTACCAAAGTGCGGCATTCTTTCGGAACGAATTCCCCCCCCCCCCCGCTTATATTTCCATATTACTCTGTGCAAAAATCACCAAAATTCCTCAAAATATATCAAAAATTCCCTATTAACCTGACTATAGTCATTAATTCACAAAAATAAATGAATAAAACTCACTGCCCTGTGTGTTTCGGCACTGGTACATCGGACCACAGTCGTGGGCCCCCAGGGTGCATTCGTCCACATCTTTTTGGTTTGAGTTTATCAATTAATTTATCAGAATGTTAATGTTGTAAATGTCGAGAATCTTGCCAAGATTTTTGGTTAAATTCCACTGCAAATGTGTTATTTTGGTTATTCAGCCAAACGCACCCACACATTGCTCAGTTTCGCTGTCCATCGCGTACCCAGTTCCGCCTAGGGGATTTTTCGGATTTTTTAGCCAAAAATGGGATAAATTACAGGATTGCGTCCGAATGCACTTGTAGCCCCCGGGCTGAATTCAAATTTTAGCAGTTCGGGAAAATGGATTCGGATACCGTATTCAGACACCGTTGGGACTCCAAACAATCGTCGACCAGCAAAAGGCACTCATCGATGTCTGAGTTTTGAAGCGAAAGATTTCGAATTTGAAAAAAAATGCGAAAAGCAAAGGGCAAAATTCGGCACAAAATGGGGGGGGGGAAGAAAGCATCAGGGTTAGGTTTTTTAGGTTTGGATTGACTTTTGGCATAATTTTACCATTTTAGTTTCACATTTTGATAGCGCATTTGGGATTTTGATCCATTCGAGCCTAATTTTGGACCATTTTTTTCTATGTTTTCGGGTTCGGGTTAGATCCCACAAAGATCCGCTTAGCTATCTCACCAACCGACACAAACATTTCCTCCGTCGCTCCAGTAAAAGCCGGGCGAGCAGACGCAGGAGAAGGCCCCCTCCAGGTTCAGACATTGGGTGTTGAACTCCGAGCACAGAAAGTGCCCGTAGCTGGCACATTCGTTGATGTCTTATGGGAATAAAAACACTTCAAAAGGCGCAATTTCTGACATTTTAAGGGATTGTTTGATTGTTTGTTGGCTGTGATGCAGCAGTGCAATCGGCGGCAGTGCAACAGTGAATTGTGAGATGAGTGAGTGTAGCTGAGGTGACAAACAAAATCTTGGCAAAATCCAACTTTGGCGCCAATGCCAAAGTTTAAATTCGCCGTTTTCAACGGACCTCTGCTGCCGGTGTTTGGGTGATAGGTCGTTCCGTAAATTGAGGAACAAAAAGTCATTCCGTAAAAAAGGGAACTAATTTGAAATTGGCGCAAGACAGAATGCCAAAAATAAAATTCATATGAGTAAAGTAAAAGACTACACAATAGCACCCCGTCTTCCGCCACAGAGCCTGAATGTTAAGTATTCCCCAACACCTCCACATGCAAATATTTCCATGGTTTAATTTTTTGCAGTTACAGCTTTTTTAATCGTATGGATAAAAGTAAAACACAAAGAAAAGAGAAATCAACTAAACAATTTCAAAATGAAATGATAAAAAATAATTATAATACAAAATGTGAAAATGAGGGAATTATATAATCGAGAGTCACCATAGTCCATCTGTAAATATGCAGCCCTAAAAAGGGCTATTTGGGTCAAATATAAAAAATGAATAAAAAATGAACAATGATTTATATTTATTAATGAAAAACATCTCCCGCCACCGCCGCCAGCTACAAGCAATCTTCAGTTGTCCTTGCTCGATTTCTTTGGCGGAATATCCTTGGTACTCCTTTGGTGCGGGCGTGGAAGCAAGCAATAGCAGGAATGCAACAAGAGAAGCCGCTCATCGGCATAACCCCATCCCACCCCGCCCTTATTTACATAACAGTATTTGAACTGATCCTCTCCATTGGTAATCCAATTCAGGCGGCCCATATCCAGGGGGATCCCCATGTCCAGTGGTGTAGCCAGAAAAAAATTTCAGAAGGAGGAATGGGGAGAGGGGGCCCGTGCAGCCCCGATAGGGATAGGGAAAATTTTTTAAACAAATTTTCTTAAGAAAATTGACCAATTTTTTGCCTTTGGTGAAAAAAATTTTCGAAACATTTTTTCAGGGGGACCCTTTTCATTTTTTGATATTGGCATTTCGGAGAGGGGGGAATTCTCCCTCCCTTACACTGGCTATGCCACTGCCCATGTCAAGAAAATTTTGGACCGTGCCAAAGCCTCACTCCCCCCCCCGGGTTAGTGATTAACCCTTAAAAGATTTTTGTTTCGAAAAAAACCCAGAATTATATTTCTCGCTGTGTCTTCATCAAAATTCTAATTTTTTAAAGGTTGACGAAGAAAAAGAAAAATCGAAATAAGAAAATTAACGGAAAAATAAGGTGACAAATTTCTTTTTTAAAATGCTTGAAATTTTCTCCGGCTGGATCTATCGGGACTGCTTCTACTGTCGGATCGCCGGCGGGTCTGCTCCTATAGGGATCGCCGAAAATTTTTCTCGCCAGCAACCCGACAGCCGACACTAAATTAATCGCGCCCTCCTCACCCTCCACGGTCCACGCCAGTAAGCAAGGAGTGGAAAAGGACGTAGCCAGAGGGAGCTAAAGATATCCACCCTCGAAATTCCAAGTTGAAATAAATTTTAAAAGGGTCCCCCCTGTTCATTTCATCTAAATTTTCTCCGCGGTATTTCTTAATTGCAATGAAATTTTTGTTGTAAAAATCAACCAATTTTATTGTGAATATCGTGATCGCCGGCTCCCTTTATACGGTGTAATTTGCTAAAATGTAATGTAATTAATTTTCCTCAAGGAATTGGGCAAAAACACAAAATATTCTCCCGTCTCCCTTTGATCAGGCCCGTAAGGGGGGGGGGAATATTCCCCACCCCCCTCCCAAATGCCAAGACCAAAAAAATGAACAGCGATTAACAAGTGTCTCCTTGTTAAATTTTTTTTGGAAGTTTTTTTGAATGAAGAAAAATGGCTAATTCCCATTAAAAATTATCAAAAAATTTTCTCCGTCTTGATTTCGCCCCCCCCCCTCGGAAATTTTTTCTGGCTACGGGCCTGTCCCTGTGTTTATGTACAAACCTGCTATGCTAACCATGGAAATCATCATTTAACATTTAACTGCTTCAATACCATATTTTTAATAAATTGCTTTGCCTTTCAGGCAAAGTATTCAATTCAAATCACCGCGAAATCAGCAAATAAATAAATCTTAATAAATCTGAAATGAAATTGAATTATAAAAATTGAGAATTAATGAAAAATGCTATTTTCCAATGAGAATATCAAAAGGGTGGCTAACAAGTTGAACAATTACAACGAACATTTAATAACTCAAATTACATATTTATATATACCAGACAATTCGAATACTGAAAGTATAACTCGAAAGTTAGTAATGTATTAATTTTTTTAATTTAATTAAAAGCCAATTTGAACATTTTTGGATTTTTAAAAATCATTATTGCGGGACACTTGCGGTTGGTATTATTCTTATTCTGTAGTTTGATTATGATTGATAATAAAAAATATGATATGAATGATAAATTGATAAAATTATTGAAATGGAAATGGTGTTGGATCTAAATGTTTTTATCATTGGCGTTCTGTCTTGTTCATAATTCAAATTTGTTCCCTTTTTTACGGAATGACTTTTTGTTCCTCGATTTACGGAACGGCCAAATACCGGTGTTTGGCCTCTGTTTTCGCCGTCTGTCACCAATCGGCCTCTGCCTCGGACCTTCCACAGTCTGATAGGCCATTCTGGTTCTGTTGTTCTGATTCTGTCTTTGCTGTCCATTCTGATTCTGATTTTGGATTTTTCTGTTCTGTTCTCGATGTGTGGCGGGTCCCAACATCGGCCGGCATCCGTAGCCCCCTTCCGTGTTCACGCATTGTTCCCGGCGAAGGTCGCAGATGGGCATCCCCTTCACGGAGCAATGGGAACTAATGGCACCGGAGGACAATTACAGTATGTACAACTCTCTACGATACTACAGTATACCCTCGTAGTAAAACTGCGAAGGTTATGATATGGTAATGGAAAACCCCGTCATAAACTAGTTCAAAGTAAGCTGACAAAGACAATTCAGAAGATGGATGCCTTGAAAATGGTGGGCAAAAGTGCCAGAAGTGCGCGTGTGGTGCCGTGTTGATGCCAATGTTGAGCTAACAATTCGCATTCATCGACATCTGTTGGTTGGTCATCAAAATAAAAATAAATTGAATAGAGGGAAAGTGCACTGCTAATAAATTAAGAAGGATTGGTGGCAAGCAGATAATGAACGATACAGGGATTGTTGCACAAAAATTGCGGCGCTAGTTAAAAGGATGGACTTTTTGAAAAATCACCAAAAGGGTCCCCCCTTTTAGGAAAAAATGAAAAAAAATTTTTTGTTATTTCCAACGCTTTTGCTCAAAGAAGTAGTTAAAAAGGTTAAAAAATGCAAAAAAATCTTTTTTTGATTTTCAAATGAAAAGGGTCCCCCTGTTGATTTTAGGGTTTTCAAAAAGTCCATCCTTTTAACTAGCGCCAAAATTGCTCTAAAAGTATGTACAAAACCAACCGACACATGCGCGCCCATCGGAGGCCAAATCGTAGCCGGACCTGCAACTGCATTGGACGCTGCCCTGCAGAAATTGAGGTAATCTGGCAAAGTGAATCGGCAAAATTCCTACATCTTCGCGCGGGCTGCACAAATGTTCACATTTGGCACTGGCACAGGTCGGATCGGAAATGGGGGGGGGAGAGGATTGGTATCAACAGATTGTTTTGTATAATTTGAACAAATTGTCCCATTTTGAATTGTCCCAAATTGTCCATTTTTACACAATTGTGAAAATTGTCCCGTCCTTGGACAATATTGGCACAATCGGGACAAACTTCTCCATTCTTGGCGCATTACCACGATTGTCTGGTCCGATGGGCACGGACACACTTTGGTATGGCGGATTCAGTGGGGAAGGTGCTGAAAGGACAAATAAATTATTTATTTTCGGTTTGTTGGCTTTAATAGCCTTGTTGTGCTGAAGCTCCTTCTGCGGTTCGGTTGCAGCATTTATTGAAGGAGTTCAAGCAGTCCGGGCTGAACCTGAAATTGGCAAAATTCGAATATTCGGAAATTCCAAAATTTATTTTCATTAATTCACCCGATTGGAGGCACACATTGTTCCCCGCGCAGGGACAATTCCCGGGCCAACAGACAACAGTCACAGCATTCCCAAAATTCATTTCATTGTTTGGATTCCAATTACCCAATTTTACCCTTTTGCTGCCTCCGGCCAACTCGTTGATGACCACCGTGGAGCACATTTTGTGCCTCTGGGCATACAACACCCCGGCCTGCACAATTTGTCCAATTGATCAAAATGCTAAATCAATGATTGATCAGCGCCACCTGACAAGAAGCATCGATCAGTGCCCTGAGGCAACAAATTGAAGCTGCCCGAGCGCAAGTTGGAGAAGAACCAGCTAAATGATCGGCAGGAAATTCCACCAAACCCAAAAGATAAATCGCATTTTAAAGCAAATTCATATGCTCAAAATAGTGATAAGAACGATCAAAAAAACGCCAAAAATTAAATTTTCTTTGTTTGTTCTATGATCAGAAATGGGACCTGCCCGCAGGCTCTGGCAGTTTCCGTTTTCGCGCAAATGCCGCGACCCTCCGGCACAACACTGGGAAAGTTCGTTGGACACACAGAGACGGGTGGAAGTGATCAGAAGGACGAAGACGATGATGATCAGGGAGGGGAACAGAGTGGCGAAGGGGTGATCCATGGAGGAAGAGGAGGAAGGGTAAAAGGGCAAAAGGATAGGATCAACCCATAAAAGCGGGGGAAAGGCTGAAAAGTTGGAATTGAAAGGTCAACACAACGACATGTATTAAAACCGGAGTAAGGCACAGAAACACAGTATTGTTGGTAGTTTAAGGGTTATATGGAAGGGCTAACTGACTGAGTTTATTCTCTTTCGGAAGCAAAAAACTAAAAAAGAAAGAAATGTTGGCAATCGTAAAGCAATCTGTGAAAAGGGTGTTGGGGACAACAAAAATGACTTTGTCGGGAATTATTATCACTCCCCCCCCCCAAACCCCGCGTTCCTCTGATCCTATGCCCACACCTCTCGGCGGCCGTGTGAGTTTTGACGGTGATAATATGTATGGACAAGACACACGACGACTTTGACTGATCCGAGAAGGGGAAGAAAGGGGAGAAAGGGGGGATTGGTGATAAGTGATAAGGGGAGACAAAAAATAATAAATTATGGGTTCAAACTTCAAAAAGCGGAAAACGAAAGAATTTGACGATGACGAAGGGCCCAAACAGCAAAAAACTTGGAAGGGAAGATGGAAGAGGGGGAAAAGCTCAAATTTCAGAGGGTCGTTGGTGGGGGAGGGGGGAAGGGGGAGAGCATGTGTTCGGCAAAGTTCTAAAAGTTAAGAAATCCGGGTACTCTGAGTTCAAACATTCCTCCGCTCAAAAATCTTCCGGGAGCCCTTAAGAGGGTGAAAATGACAATTTTAGGGAAAGAAGTCATCCAAGAAAAGGAGAAGTGGCACATCTGGCAATTTTGTACGTTTGTCACTAACACATTTTTTGGAATGTATAAAAGGGCGGAGATCGGCAGATGAAAGAAATGAGGAGAGGGAGGGGGGGGGGAAGGAGGGGATGACAACAAGCAACACCACCACCACCACCCCCCCCATCACCCCATCAAGGGGACAGATGTGGGCAATTAATCCAAATCCCGGGCCAACCAACCACCACCCCCACCCACTCGCATCCCCGGGGAGGTGACAGCTCAACAGTTGGCCAAAACAAAACAAATGGACGAATGGACGAGTGGATGCATGGATTCATTCCCCGGGGCCACCCCACCAATGGGTGCCCATAATTACATACACATATATGCCGGATCTGCCGGGCTCATGGTTCCAGTCCATTACAATTCAAACTCAGATCAGAATCCCGAACCCGGTCTCGTTTGTTTCCTTTGCTCAATTAGACTTTCCCCACTGAAAAATCCGATTATTTAACACTAATTTGAGGGTATGGGAAGTTTGTAGCAATGAGCCCCATTCTTGCTAGACTGGGGCTATGTATTTCATTATGATGCGGTGATGATGGGCTTTTACTCCATTTTAATGATTTTGACAAATAAAATAAATGAAAAATTACGGTAAAATGGGGAAAGGTAAAAAGTATCGTAATCGCAATGAAATAAATGGTAAATAATATCCTACAAAAGTCGGAGAGTATTGGCACGAATGTTATTGAAGGAAGGCCAAGGGCAAAGGAAGGGTGAGAAAAATGGGGAAAATGAGCGAAAAATTAATCAGAGTCCGAAGTGAAATATCAAAGTGAGTGAAAGGAAATTTTGTGTCGATGGATGAGAGAGAATTCAGGGAGTTCGAGCAATATTCTTCAAAGAAAACTTCGATTTTTTCACATTTTTCAATGCATTCGTCCGGCCAAAAGTTGGGTGGACGCATTCTGAGGGGTGAAGGAAACGAAGCCGGGGTTGGCCGAGCTGGTGAAGAGCACACTCTGAACCGCAAAAATGGATATTCTGCTGGACTAAAATCCCGGACTTTCGGACACTTTCGGACCAAAACACGAAAAAACTGACTCATTTTTAACTTCTTTTCCCTGGGATAACCTGGGTATATTTCGGCTCTTTTCCTACCGTATCCTTTCATTCCCTTCTTATCGTACCTCTTGTGCCGGGTACTCGGCCGTCCACTTCACTGTCAGGTCCCGCTGTTCCCCTGGCCCCAGCTTCACCGTCCACTCCAACTGGCTCTCCTTGGGCAACAGTCGTGCTTCGGCCCGTTGGGCCTTCAGATCCGGTTGGATTAGCGAAATCTGTGAATCCATCGGATTTTGCCAAAACAATAAATTAATTCATTTCGGACCTTAATTTTGTCGTCCACCGCCTTCGGAATGGACTCGCGCACTATCACGCGACAACTCTGGTTGGCCTTAGCATTTCGCAGCGAAATCTGTTGCTCATTGGTGGACACACAGGTGCGCGACATGAAGCCGACCTTCAAAAAGTATCAGGGGACAGTTCGAATCATGTTTGAATTTGGCAATTTTTTGGCATATTGTCCCCGGGGACTCCGCGGACCTGTTGGTTGGACAGCTGGGCCCGTTTGTACTCCACCTTGACAGCCGGGTCGATGCCCAGCAGACACCTGAACTCCTCCCCGGGCAGCACCAGTCGGAGGTGGCACTGAAAGGGAAAAATGGCGAAATAATTTTAAAAAAACAAATCCAAAAATACCGTCGAAGTGAAACTGTTGTTGAAGAACACGGACAGAGGGCCAGGGAGCAGGGGCAGTTGGGAGGAGTTGACCAATTGGGCACTGAAGGGGCAAAGTGCCAAAATATCCGAAAGAAACAAAATGCCAAAGGTGCAAATTGCACAATCAAATACATAGTGAAATACAGATTGATGAATTTTTATCGGTGTCCATAGGAACCTTCTCTGACCGAATATACAGTGTCTGTTAATGTTATCTCTCGCTTTTCCTTTTTCTTCTCGCCGCGAAAAGAAAATATAAGATAGAAGAGAAAATCATTCGCTTCATATTGTTTTCCTTTGGACTTATGGACACCGGTTGAAAAACCTTGGGCTGTACTCACCTGACAAAGGCACTGCAAAGGCGCGAGGGCACGCACTCGTGCCAAAGTGTTGGCAACAGCTCAATGTGCGCAATGTCCACCTTCGGGGCGGATGAATAATGGAATTTGCAATGACTTATACACATTGGTGGATCAAAAATGTTCATCCTGCATGCTCTTCATGAACTCATATAGGTTTAGATCAGAAGCGATAATATTTTCCAGGGATTGTCTTCCTTGGATTCGGCCCTTCCCGATCATCCGTCCTCCCGCCGGACTTTGCCTCCCTCCTCACTTTGTGTTGCTGTCCGTCCGCCGGCACTGTGAACGGGGCGTCGATCTGGAAGTACGTGCTGGGGATCTGCTCGGCGGCGCCCCCGGAGCTTCCGCCCTCGCCCCCGCTTCCGGCACTTCCGCCGTGCACCGATGCCACCAGTGCCCCCGCGCGGATCTGCTGCTGCAGGTGGTGGGCATCGATCAGTTCGTTGTAGTCAAAGGAGCCAATGCCGGCATCAAGTTCCTCCTGCGACGCGGCTGCCAACCGGCTCATCGGCAGCTTCCGGCGACTGGACGCGGACGACAGATTGCGCTGGCGGAAACCGCTGGGCCGGGAAAGGGATCTGATATAGTGTTGGGACAGGAAACGAGGAGTGAAGTGATCGGGATAAATAGGATTTGGAGGGAGATTTTTGAGCCCAAAGTTATCGAGATAAGAACCCTGATGATGATGTCTACCTGAGTGCGGTCCGTTGCAACATCACATTCAGGGAGGGCAGTGCCGGGATCGTGCTGGTGGAACAGGGCTGTGCCGTGCTCAGGATCAGCTCCGCGTCTTTCCAATCCTGAACTTTTCTTGGTTTTTAAACTCTTGGTGTTCTCTCATCTTGTTTCACCTCGTCGGTGTTCTGTTCCACCATCCCATGGTATGACAACAGCACTGCTTCCGAACAGTCCTCCTCCTCCTTCAGATTCTCCACTGATCCGTTCAGAACTCCTTAACAATTTCGATTTTTGGGATTCAGGTTTCTCATGGGCCTTACCCCCGGAAGTGGATGCTCTCAGTGAATAAGCGGGACGCCATGTGCAGCTGAACACCTGGTAGATCAGATGCATCTCCACCCCAGTGGATCCCTCCGGCACTTCGACCAGCACACCGATAGACCTGAAAAAAACATGGAATAAGTTCAAAATGAATCATCAAAGATTGGATGAACAAACTGATCAGACCATAGATTAGGCCTATCCTTCATATTCCAATCCAGATCAACTTCCTCTCTCTCTTTCTCTCTCTCCTTTCTCTCTCTTCTCTCTCTCTCCTTTCTCTCTCTCTTTCTCTCTCTCCTTTCTCTCTCTTCTCTCTCGCTCCTTTCTCTCTCTCTCTTTCTCTCTCTCCTTTCTCTCTCTTCTCTCTCTCTCTTTCTCTCTCTCTCTCTCTTTCTCTCTCTTCTCTCTCACTCTCCTTTCTCTCTCTCTCTTTCTCTCTCTCTCTCCTTTCTCTCTCTTCTCTCTCACACTCCTTTCTCTCTCTCTCTCTCTCTCTCTTTCTCTCTCTGCCTCTCTCTTTCTCTGCCCACTCACCTCTTGTTCTTGTCGTACTCCATCTTGCCCCTCTGCTTGTTCAGCTCCCATTCCGCCTTGGCCAGTCTCTCCTTCTGCTCGTTCAGTTGCTTGGTCCTTCCCCTCAACTCTCGGCGTGTCTCGCCCGCTGTTTTGCCTTAACCAATAATTTGTTTTGTTCTGATTGGACAAAAAAAGCGATAAATCAGCGATAAACAAACGAAAAAACAATTTGTTGTTGATATTTACGCAATTTGTGGGTACAAAAACCGCCTTTTGGGGGCCAAAGACTCCCCATTGATGGAAAGGGTAGCAAGGAGTAATGGAACAAGTACAGTACCCTGGTGATCACTGATCAGCTACCCTAAAGGGTCGTAAAATGGAAAGGGTAGGGGGGGGGCAACAATCAGCTGCACAGCAAATTATTATTTTAAAAAGAAAGAAAATGATCGGAGTGGGGGATAGAGATTGGTGAGAAGAAAGGAGACCAAGGGGCTACCGTATACCGTAATGCCCCGATTGGACCGAATCATTCGCATTCTCTACTCTCCACACCCTGCTACCATACCCCGTCTTACCGTAATAATCCAAAAAGGTGGTCAAATTCTTCATGGAATCCTCGCAGAGCAGGAACAGACTGGCCGGGGCCACCTGCTGCTGTTGTGGGTTGGAACCGGCGGAACTCTGCGGCGCCGTCGCAGGCGCGTGAAATCCGTTGGAACCGTGACTGTTGTGGCTGGACTGGCCCCCCATACAGCGCCGGAGGGGCTCCACATCGGTGGACACAATGGCATTTTTGCCGATCTGAAAATAGACTTTTTTAGATCCATAATACTGATTTACTTCCTGTGGTTTCATATATATTTCTCCTGCTTGGACTATAAATTATTCCTTTCTGTGATCCATTCCTTCTTTGTCAACCTGTTTGGCCACCCCGTCCAGCACTTCCAGCCGGCGCTGCAACACCTCAATCTGGTCGTTCAGCTCCACACAGCGCAACTCCAACTCGGCCGTCTCGCGCTCCAACTCCTGCAACTTTCCCGGGATTCGGTTATTTCTCCGGGACTTTGGTTCTCCTCCCTCACCTTCTCGACCCCTTTCTCGACTTCGTCCGGCCCCCCACTGAGTTGGGGCGTCTCCTCGTATTCCACCTCCAGGATCAATGCTCCGCGTTGGCCCTCCACACGGATGGAATCTCGACAGATCATCGGTGACACATTCTGAACATTCATTGCCTTGGCACTCATTTGGTAATTCCCTGGCCCACCACTGACATTGACTCTGATCAGCATCTTCCCCGGCTCCATCTGGTCCAGCGTGATCACTCGCTTCACCTCCGCCCTCTCCTTGTACACCACCACCGATTTGGTGACCAATTCGCGCGCTTCGCAAGTCACCGTTGGCAACGAGGGAAAGCGGCGACGAACACCGCCGGAAGTGCCGTCCGCCAACGGCGCCAGATCCGACGACACACTCCGCGGAAAGCTCATCGCCAATGTTTATGTATGGGCAAGAATTTGTTGTATTGAGAATAACGGATGGGATGGACGGGTGATGGGGTGGGTATCGACGATGTTATCAATCACGATCAAAACAAAACTGAAAGAGCAAAACATTGGCGGAAAGAGAGTTATTGTGGCCATGACAACTTTACGATCCTGGACAAAGGACCACCAAGGAGGTCCGAAACGGGGAAAAGGAAAATATTGGGGACTTTTGGCCTGAGCTGCCGGATTGCTCTCCTTACATACAAATCGTGAGCCCAGAAAATCCGAGTTGAACCAGTCTCTGGTCCCAAAGTGCAACAAAAGATGGTTCCACCCCACCATCCTTATATTTGGGCAAAACGGACATAAACAGGGGGAGGAAGTAAGAGTTCGGGAATGGACCAATGGTTGGGAATGATGGTGGTGATCGTGATGATGGTGGTGGTGCTTATTTTGCTGCCCTCCCCTCCACCTCCATTTGGGGTTACTTATCTCATAAATAATTTCCGCAAGAACAGCAAAAAATGGGACGCCGTCGACCACCGCCGCCGTGGGAAGCCATTGAATGGGTTACTGAGTGAGTGGGTGAATTGTATCGGTCCCCGGCCCATCCATCCATTCATTACCTCCCCCATCGGTTGGTTATCACTCCTCGGGGGATGTGTTTTTATGGCGGTTGGTGGTGCAACCCATCCTCCTTCCTCCCCTCCCCTTGGCCATTTGTCCATGAAACGGCGGCAATCCCCTACCCTCATCAGCCGAATGGAATCGGGGAGATAGAAACCTACAAGTTAGAGTATACTTGGGGACAATGTATACCATAGATACTAGCAGAATGTAAAAATCGGATATCAAATTTGAGATGATCAGTCAGAACTGAGTGATTGGGCTAGATGGGATGATCAAAGCTGGGGAGCTAGGTATCATGATCAGTAGGGTTGCAAGTGTCATGTTATGGTAATCACAATCAGGGTTAGAGCTGGCGGAACAATATTTGGTAAGATTTGTAACAAAAGCAGTACGGGGACACCGTTCCTCTTACTCCTCAAATAATTAACAATTGGATTGGAGAGGGGGGGGGTAGGAGTTGGGGGCTGAGAATGATTGCTGCGATAGCTT
>LDKF01000051.1:95533-106264 GCA_001026735.1 Rotylenchulus reniformis | reverse complement strand
CCCCCCCCCCAAATAACAAAGGGTGTCATCACTACCAAATGCTTCTTAACAGTGTGAATCCAATGATTCGTACCAGTCGCCGACGCTCCGCCAACGACGAATCGGGGTTGAATAATTTGGGGGAATATTTTAGTTTTTGATTGGACTCGAACCATCGGCAGACATACCGTACCCTGGAACGTAGAAAAATTCAATTTCGGACATTGGCGCCATTTGGCAATGTGTACATGTACAAACCGATTTTTCACCTGTGGGTTCTTATTCTTATACCGCTGGTCCCAATCCGCCGGACACTGATCAGCTGATAAAAATTGGCGGAATCCCCCAATTGCATCACTATGACCTCATTCTCATTAGTTCCTTTTGAACAAATAATTCTCAAATTTTCCCCGACATTTGTGATAGACGGACCCATTAAGTGAGGGCGGGGGAGTCCACACCATCCATCGTGATCGGGGACCAGGGATCCCCTGTGGTACCGACCGGGGAAACCCCTGGTGATTGATATGATAGCAAGAATCATCTTCATGGGATCAAATTTTACGGGAGGAGGGGGAGAAAGAGATAATCATCAAATAGAACAAGATTGTGGACCAGGGAGAGGTGGACTTTGTGGAAGCAAACTGATCATTGATAGGGATAGGGAGAGCGATTGGCCATAAAATCGGGGAATTCCCAAAAAAAGTCACCGGTGACGAATGGAGAAACTCGACGAAGATGAAGAAAGAGGGTACCAAAAGTACAAAATCCACGAGAAAGTGATGATGATGTGGTGGAAGTATGGAGGTAATAATGGAGAGCAGGAACCAGAGAACAGGCACGAGTCCGAAGGCTTCAAAACCAAACCCCAGCTCATATTTCGGATTGATTATCCCTAAAAATAGGAGAGATTGGGGGAAAATGAAGTAAGGAGATGGGAAAAGAAAGAGATTGGTCAGCCAAATGATCGGAAGAGATTGATCAGACAAATGATCGGAAGAGATTGGTCAGCCAAATGATCGGGATCCACGGCTTTCCCGTTGCCCCAATCGTTTTGCAGTCCGACAAAAGTCCTCCTCGTCTTCTCTCCTCATCAAAATGGTTCTCCCTGTCCACGAAAGGGACCTTTCTGTCCTGTTGGGTTGATTGCCATTTCCTGGTCCATTCGGGGAAAATGATTTTTTGACCTTTATCATATCACTGACGGGAAAAGGATTAGCGGGGAAAGATCAGCAGGATTGGGATGGATGTTTATTGTGATTATTTGCTGATTTGCACTAATCCGAGAAGCAAAAAGACCGATCGGATCCGACAATTTCTGTGGCCATTTTGGATTTTGTGGGAACTTTCCTTCCTTTGATTGTTTGGGAAGGGTTGACCCATTTTTTTGGATTTTTCGGTTCTCATGACAATAATTATCGAGACATTTAATGGGGCCATAAAAATTAATTGGGCAGAAAAAGGGAAATGTTCGATAAACTCGTTGGCATAACAGGAGGAGGATGAGACCAAAAATCCATCATATCCTTTATAAGTATTTCTTATCTGATGTGAGTGAATGGATGGGAAAAGTCATACACGAAATTGCACTTTTAGGTATCTGTGTGATAAAGTGACTGTTGAGAATGTACAACGCCACGTGTTGTTATGTTCATGGTCGGGGACTTCCCTCTCATCCGTTCCTCCTTATCATTCATCAATTCTTCCTCATCTTTCCTGGAATTTGAATCCCTCCCCCTCCCTCTTCACCACCAAAACATTTCCTAACCTGGAACATGCACATGTATCATATCCCAACAAATTAATTAATTGATTATAATTAAAAATAAATGGAAATAAACAGTACAGAGCGTACCACAAATCATGGCTCGATTTAGGCTCTTGGTGAATTTTGCCTAATGTCTTCACCTTTAGCTAGCACCCTGCTGATAGCTTAGGAGCAGCCCAAACAGCAAACAGGTAAGTCTGGCCCGATCCCTTACTGTGTACTTTCATAACACAGCGGGCTAATTCCATTATCATCCTCATAAAATGTGGGTCCATCACGTTTCAACGAAATGTCGTCATTACACCCAAACAAATAATAAATTATTGGGGGGGGGGGAGAGCACAGAGAACTCCCGAAAAGCCGAGGAAAAGATGGAAAATACGCAGTAAAAGCAAAAGATAAGGAAGGACAGAGGACAAGGGGCAAGGGGCCCAATAAAGGGCAACCAAAGGTGGAAAAGATGGGGGGGGGGGGGGNCCCCCCCCCCCCCCCCAATAATTTATTATTTGTTTGGGTGTAATGACGACATTTCGTTGAAACGTGATGGACCCACATTTTATGAGGATGATAATGGAATTAGCCCGCTGTGTTATGAAAGTACACAGTAAGGGATCGGGCCAGACTTACCTGTTTGCTGTTTGGGCTGCTCCTAAGCTATCAGCAGGGTGCTAGCTAAAGGTGAAGACATTAGGCAAAATTCACCAAGAGCCTAAATCGAGCCATGATTTGTGGTACGCTCTGTACTGTTTATTTCCATTTATTTTTAATTATAATCAATTAATTAATTTGTTGGGATATGATACATGTGCATGTTCCAGGTTAGGATCAGATCATTTGGACATTGCGATGATCAGCAGCACCCCGACGATCACTGTGCCCATGCCCCTCCACCACCCTGCCCCTGTTCCCCTCCTTCCTGCCCCGTTGCTTTGCCTTCCCTTCGGCCTCCTCTTCCTTCCCTCATCCTTCTGCATGTCCATCAGAGTTTCATTGGTTGCGCGGACCAAAAGGTCGTGGTAATTGCACAAGTGCGAGTCGCAGATGCAATGCACCGACAGGGGTTCGCTCAGGTCCAGCGAGTACTCCACCGTACAACCCGTGGACACTTTCTGATCATGGAAGGGGCAGGGGTGGGAGACTTCTTTATGATCAGTTGAAGGTGTTCTATTGCCCCCCCCCCCTTTCGTTGATCTGATTTTCTGATTACTTCGTTAACAGCGATCTCCTGTTCTTTTGCCGTCGATTCCTCCCAAACAATTCCAGTCCCTCCCTCACCTTGTCGTCGTCCACCTTCAGACATCCCGCCAACAGTTCGTACTTTTGCTTCGAATTGCCCACAAATTGTGCCACTTCCGCGTCGATGGATGCTGAGTCCGGCTCCACAACCAGTTCCCGACTGGACATGCTCAGGAAGCAGAAGTGCCCTTCGCAAGTTGTTGACCTACGCCGAGAAGAGATTAATTGGTGCAACAAATTTATCAGTGTTTTGTATTGGCACTGTGCCCCAACTCACTTCCTATAAACATCGGCGTCGAAGGGCCCCTGCTCGGAGCGTACGCTCAGCGTGTAGCAGTAGTTGAGGTCGTCTGTCCTGCGGGACAGCACATTTTCCATTTGGTGGTGCATGGTCCGGTTGCGCTGGTTGCACTTTCCGGTGGGCTCCGTGCACACACAGCCTTAAATTGATTAGTGATCAGAGTCCGGGATCTGATCTTCCCCGGAGATTATTATGCATGCTGATGTAACTGATCCCTGTCGCATATGTCGACTCTGATTTCACCCAAATCCCGGTCCGTAGACCATTAATCCCCTCCCCAAACAAACTTTTACCATTGACCGCATTATCGTCGGATGCCTGATAGTGAGCACAGGCAATGTCGCCCTGGAGGGTGTTGAGGTAGTTGGGGATGCGCAGGAAGTTTTGCAGACGGGGCATTCCGTGGCCACAGCCCTGGAAAAACGGGTTGAGTGGGGGATGTTGGATTTGAACTCGGGGACTGGCTCATTCGATAACCTGGTCCACGCCGTCAAAGTCCACCAGACAGTAGTTGCCCCTGCAACTGCGCAAACATGACTCCATCGGACACTGCTCGTCGCCTCCGGGCTGACTGCATTCACAGCACTGCAACACGGGCAGTGGCGAGGGGGTGAAGTTGTTCAGCTGAAGGGTTAAAGAGGAAGGAACTGGATTCGAAATCGAAAATTCCCCGAAATGTCAAACCTTTGCCCTTTCGTTGCAAAATTCGCCGCTGCAATAACAATGGACGGACTCGGTTTGTCCCGAATAGTTGCACCCGTCAACGCCCGGGGGCAGTCCGTGCACACAACCTTTCTAAACAAAAATTGAACAAAATCTTCGCCATTTTCTGATTTTCGACCCTGACACTATCCCCCGGGTTCCATCTAACATCTCCGACTTCGACCCTAATTTCACCCTAATCCCTGTTTGATCCGCCGTCCAATCATAGATGTTTACCCAAAACTTAACTTTGATTCTGATCGCACTTCCAACTATTTTCCTTAACTAAATGTATGTATTTCATTCCCTAAAAATAATTGGCCAGTTTGTCCTTTCTCACTTTTGGCCAATTTTAGCCTTTGCATTCATGCCTGACCTGAACGATGGCAGTGGATTCGTCCGAGAACAGTTCCAACTTGGCGAAACATTGTCGTCCCGGACATGTCGTCGACCCGTTCCCCGGCTGTCCCTCGCAATCGCATTTATCCAAGTCCGGCTTCCCATCGGGGGACAATTTGCAGTGGGACAGACAGGAATGGCACTGTTGGCCAGAGACGGAGAAGAAGGAGAGAGAGCAGAGGGAGAAGAGCAAGATGGCCAGAGAGAGCATGGACTGTTGGCAAGGGGAGGGGATAATCGGGCGAAAAGTTGAATTTGAGAAATGGGTGAAGTGGAAGGAGAGGATGGATGCCTTTTTAAATCCAGCCCATGCCAGAGTTTTTCCTGCAAAGCATAGAGGTAAACATTTTGGCAAAAATGATCACTGTGCAAAGTGATCGGCATCCCCTAAACAATCACGGAGATGGGTTCATTATCGATTGGACTGATCAACAGCTTAATCCTGCTTAAGGTGTCGGTGGACTCGTAAAAAAAGATCATGAGGGTTAAGGATGGCCGGAAGGGGGCGAAGAAGGAATAGGATTCCAATTCTACTTAAGTGGACCGGCGGAAGCATCCTTGGTCCGTCAAAAGTGCCCGGGGGTCCAAACTCATTCATCGGCGGAGGAGGAGAAGGAGAGGACGAAGACGGAAAGAGGAAGGCTAATCCCCCTTGGAGGGAAGGAAGGAAGACGGATGATGGAAGGTGGAATTGGGGAAGGGAAGGAAGAATGGGAGGGAAGAGAGAGGCTAATTGGAGGGATATCGGCAGGGATGACGGAAGAGATGGCGGAGCGGATGCAGAGGATGGGAGATCTGGCAGGGTCCGGGTTCGCAGGAGAGATGGTCCGGCACTACCTGGAGGCAATAGACGGGCCGGACGCGGATCCGGAGGAACTCTTCAGGAAAGTGAGCGGATAAAAGCAAAAGGCCAAATTTGAACAAATCCCTTGAAAAAGGTCCAATTGGATCCAATTCTTCACAGATAAATGCCATTTTTGATCTCCCGGATATCCTATGCTATGAGCTTGAATAATAATTAGTCCTAATACAACGGCGCAAATTTCCCTATCAAGATCACGACTGATCTTACCCTGATCGGACCCTCGCTGTTGGAGTCCNGGGAGGAAGAGGACGAAGAAGCAATAATGAAAAATAATAATAATAATCACCGAATTGGAAGGACAAGAGGAGGGGGGCATTGATGGGATCGCGGGGGGGGGGGGTGCCCGTAAGCCCAGGGATTAATCAACATCTCCTCCTCCTCCTCCTTCTCTTTCTCCTCCTTAGTCTTCGTCGTCGATAAAAGCGGCCGTTGCCGGAGGCATCTCGCGCGCTCTTGCGCGATTGACTCCGCGAGCGAAAAGTGTCGCCACGGATGGGGAGAAGAAGAGCTGTTTGGTGCTCCTCCTATCCCCCCACCCCCTTTCTCGCAAAATATTCGATCCAAAGTCAATGTCATCGGTCGGCGGATGGTGCTGAGAAAGAAAGACCTAAATGACCGCCATTTTCGCGCGATTACGACGGCGGCGGGGTGTTCCAAAAACGGCAAAGAGCGATTAGTCAGACAAAAATGAGAATTTGCAAATGTTTGAAGACATTAGTGGAATTTGGTGAAATGGGACGAAAATGTGGCTGTTCAGACTTGCCATGAGATCCTGGGATTTATTTGAATCCAAATTGATCGCGGTGACCCCGAATCAAAGATCGGAGAACAAATGGTGAATGATGATGATCCGTGTTAGGAGATGGCCAAAATGGACAAAAAGTTCTTTTTTGTATCTGAAGTGGGCAGACACTGTCCCTCATCTTTTGTGGCTTTTGGAGGGGAAATGGTGAGAAGACGAAGAACGAACGTGACCGAATCGAGAGTCGAGAGCCATCCCGCGAGAGAACATATTCCCAACTGAAAGAAAGGATTTGGGAAATAATTTCAAATGGGGAAAAATGAGATAGAGAGAGAATACAACCAATCGAGAGGGATAGAGGGAGAGAGAAAGAGAGAGAAGGAGAAGAGATTTATAGGATTTTTGATCACATAGAAGATAGAAGATATGTAGGAAGATAGACGAATCAGCAGATCAACGGGAAACAAATCAAATTGAACTGATCAGAGAGAGATAGTGATCAATCGGGTGATCAGTTGAGCAATCAAAGTGCACAACCATGGATGATGGTCTAGGGGGGACAAGCATCGTCGCCCAGGCTGATGCCCATCCTTCTGGGCATGTCGCACAGCCAGAAACGGGGGCCATTGTGTTTGGGGAACAGCAAGTCCCTTCCGTCGAATAGTTTCCCGCCATTGAGGTCCAACCATTGGGGTCGATCTGTTGAGATTGGGAGCAAATGGGGAAACTTTTATATTTTGGGAGAGAATCCGATCCTTGACAGTCAAAGTGGCTTGCACCTTCAATCTCTCTCCAAAATGTTTTCCGATCGAATTTTGAAGTTACAATCATTGCAAAATTCCATTTTATGACTGTTTTGGGCCAAATTGTCCTTTCTCTCTCTGATAATGATAAGTTCACCTTCATAACTCGTCTGGGCTCTTCCCTTCCATTCCCGTGGGTACACAATCGGCCACTGTTCCGGGTGCTCCTCCGGGTTCGGGTCCCTACAAATTGTCCGATCACTTTCTCTGATCTGCTGATCAGCAGTGCCTTGACCATTCACTGACCCAAAAGTGACAAAATTGGTGACAATTTCCGCAAATCTTCCCACAATTCTTCGCTCAATCGGATCATTTTGGTCCGAATGTGGCGGATTGAACAGCAAATCATCCAGGCACGGGGACTGCGAGTTGGCCCAGGCATTTGTGGCACCGGCACCGAACTCGGCCGCATCGACGGAGGACATGTTCAGGGAGAACGGCGAGCGGAAGAGCAAGGCGAAGACGCGGGCGGAGCCGAGACGCGCACGGACGAAGGACTCCAACAGCGAGGGTCCGATCAGGGTAAGATCAGTCGTGATCTTGATAGGGAAATTTGCGCCGTTGTATTAGGACTAATTATTATTCAAGCTCATAGCATAGGATATCCGGGAGATCAAAAATGGCATTTATCTGTGAAGAATTGGATCCAATTGGACCTTTTTCAAGGGATTTGTTCAAATTTGGCCTTTTGCTTTTATCCGCTCACTTTCCTGAAGAGTTCCTCCGGATCCGCGTCCGGCCCGTCTATTGCCTCCAGGTAGTGCCGGACCATCTCTCCTGCGAACCCGGACCCTGCCAGATCTCCCATCCTCTGCATCCGCTCCGCCATCTCTTCCTTCAGTGCCCCTTCCAACCTTTTCCGAAAATTTCCTTCGGCTTCCGATTGGCTTTTCCGCTCATTTCTCAGCTTTGGTGAAAGATCCTCATCGGATGCGGAAGAGCAAACGGCGAAGATTGTGGCGGTGGAAGGGAAGCGGAGGAAGGGGTTGGCCGGAAGGGCCAGGGAGGCACCCGCGCGGATGGGCCAACGGATGAACGACCGGGATCGGATATGGGAGGCGGCGGAGACGATGGTCTGCGGAAGGGTGAGTGACAAGAGTGATACAGTATTCCAGGGCATCCACCGTACGCTAGAGCACCCGGTGGGGTACTGTAGTGATAGTACTCATAAATTCCCCGAGTTCCCACTCACATCGTGGCTCATTGCAAGAGTGCAGTTGTCCAACTTCTGCCGTACCTTCTGCTCCTCCTCCTCCGATTCCTTTTTGCCCCTCGAACTTTCCAATAATCTCCATTCCTGCTCATTCACACAATTCGCTTAAAATCGAAAATATTATTATTTTCATTAATTTTATGGACCAGCAATTGCAAAATGCATCGACGGATTGAAGTCGGAGCGATGATCATCCGTTTGGAGCAGTCCAGGCACGAGGCCGGATCCCGAGACGAGGATTTGACGCTTGAACAGACCTAGCGAAAGAAAGATTCGAATCCTAAGTTCAACCCGGTGACCAAGCTGACCCTGTGTGCCGGGCACCAATCCCAACAGGGACACCAGCCGGGCCCCCTCGCCCCTGGCCATCACCGTCACGTGGGCCCGATGGCCCCCGAAGTGGGCAATGTTTTGCTGGACCCATTCCAGGGCGGCACGAATGTCGCCCAGGGAAATGTCCTTTTGGGTCGGAGACCAATGCGGGGCGTTGAACAAACCTGAAAAGGGACAGAAATGGGAGAGAAAATGGGAATTTTAGATTTTTGCTAAAGAAAATAGGGGGCCATAAAAGCATCCGAGAGAGCGAGACGAGTCCCGTCCCTGCTCTGATGTGAATATTGAGCAAGTGTACTTGGCGTCCACAGTACATCCACCCACCGTATGGTCCCATTCTGTAGTTGACTGCGACCACCACCATTCCGCCGCCGTCCCCCGCACAAGCCAACTCCCGGATGGTCGTTGTGGGCTCCAGATTGGCGTTACTGCGCTTCATCCACTCGCCCTCCGGCACATACACCAGCACCGGCAAAAGTTGGTGGACATTTTTCTAAACAAAAATGATGGAGATGAACAAGGCAAGAAGTTGGAGCAGTACAGGGGAGGGACAGCGGAAGATGTTGAGAGTGAGACACTGCTCGGGCACGGAGACCACCTCCAAAGGCGGGGGATTCCAGTTGATGCCAGGGGCCGGTTTGGTGTACACAAATCTGTGGGGATGAAACAGCCGACATTGTTAGTACAACATCGGCAAAAACTGTTGGACCCATTTAGGGGATTTGGCCAATTTTGGCATTTAATCACTGACCCATTGGGACATCCATTGCCGTAGTGAATGGCATAGAAATCCTGGGGCAGAGGAAGAACATGAGCAGGCTAAACAGGAGGGATCTGTTGGGCAGATCAATGGGGTGATCAGATTGATCATGCTCAGATCAGATCACATGAATTGATCGGACTTGGACCAAACATAAAGGGGATAACAATGGAGATTGAATCAACCCGATCTTTGGATGGTATCAAGTGAGCCAAGTGATTGATCTCAGGCAAAAAAAAACAGATGATCGATTCCGATGGATTCCCACTTTCCGACATGGATTGATTCCCCCGCTTGCCTGGAATCGTTTTGTCACATTTGCGTAGGGAATGTTCAGGAAGTAGTCGCCGTCCCCGACCACCAGTTTCCTGCCGAAGATGCTGAACTGCTTGCCGTCCACGTTTAAGCGCAATTCCGAGAATAATTCCGCATCAGAATCCAAGTGACGGAAGGGCAAAAATTGGAGGACAAAGATGAACAGAAGGGCAAGGGCCAAGGCACCGGAGAGAGCTGTGAAAGGAGAAGAGGAGAAAGAAAAAATCATTAATCTTTTCAAATCGAATTGGCCAAAATTATATTTGGTCCAACTGAAGATTTGAAATGTTGGAATCTTTTAATATCCGTTCGGCGATTGGCCAATATGTATTGAAGACTATTTCCTTGCTCCATTTACAGATTTCACAGGCCATTTTTATGGATTATGGCCATCAAATTACTTTTTTAATATTGCTCAGTCGTTAAATTGCAATTAAAAATGGACAATGGTTCGAAGGGGAAATGAATTGTCATAAAAGTATGCAAAACATAATGAAAACAAAAAGAACGGACCGAACAGGACGAAGTGGGGAACAGAGCGAGAAGATGGAGGGGAGGAAGAGCAGTCGGAGGAGGGCGATGGATGGAGGCCAACAGAGGAGGGAAGTTTGCCGGAGGAAGTCGGATGGACGGTGCCGGAACGGGGGTGGAGGGGGAAGGGCATTTGGCGGAAAATTGGGGAATTGAACAGATTTGATGGGGTCAAATCAGAGGGAACGAAACAAAAATATGTATGATCGGGTGAAATTGGGCGGAAAAAATTATTGGAGAAGGGAGGAGATGGGGAAGGAAAGTTGGGAGATGATTGGTGGTCATTGGTCAGGAAAGAAATTATCAATCCAATGAAACCAATCGGAAAAGATAAACAAGTTGCGAATCCAATCCCCATCTGGGGATTTGCGACGGCATAAATCATTGCTCTGCCGAAAAGTCTGATCGGATGTGATCGACAAATCTCCTGCGATCCAGGACGGGGGCAATAGGGTGGAAATTCAGCCGAATGATCAATTTCACGCCAGCCGGGCTGGTGATCGGATCCGATCGGATCGGCTTTGCTGCGCGAACAAATTGGTGGCGGCAGAGACAAAGAGAGCCCCGGAGGGCAAGAAATTTAGAGGAAAAGAAAAAGTAAAGAATTTGATTGATCAATGATTAATTGATTGGTTAGTTGATCAGTAAGGAGAGTTGGGAGAAATCTGCAGGAAAAGCAATGGGGGAGGGGGTTGATCAGATAGAGCCAAAAGTCGGGTGGAAGTGGTGGATCAGGTGATGTGATGAGCACGGTAAGTGAAACCGGGGGGGGGGCATTTGTATG
>LDKF01000051.1:74565-95494 GCA_001026735.1 Rotylenchulus reniformis | reverse complement strand
CCCCCCCCCCCCCCATAATCCAGTTCTGTTCTGCTGATCTGGGATTCTCTGTTTTCAGCCTTTTTCATTTTTCGGGGGTTGGAGGAGGCGGAAGATGACCATTCTCATAAGCCACTTGCCCTTGGAGGATGTGAAATATTATGGAGAAGATCAACGGGACGGAACAAGTTTGACAATCGATCGATCGGAACGGTTTAAAGCTTCCAAAATGATGGCCATGAGTTTGATCAGTTGGCCTGTTCAGCCCAGCTCCTGATCACACTCCATCTTCTCCAACCGGTTGAATGCACTCTCGACCCGTTGCCTCTCCAACCAATCCCTGATTTGGGAACAAAATAACCCTGCTAGGTGATCAATCTTGATCATTTGTCCTACCGGAGTTGATCCACCGCCACCGGGTCTAGGTTGCGTGTGAGCACAACAAAGTTGTCGCAACGGGGCCACGAATCCACCTGGTTGAGCAGCACAAAGGTGGACGGGGAGGGGAAGGTGGGAGGAGGAGAAGGAGGAGAAGAAGATGGAAGGGATGAAGAGGAGGATGAGGAGAAGGAGGAGGAGGAAGAATTGTCGAATGAAAAGTTGGCGGAAGGCGGAGGGGAAATTGGAAGCACCGGAAGCGAGGGGAAGGAACTTGTTGCGGAAACGAAATGGGCCACACAAACTGCAAAGAAAGGCATAGAAGCACCACGGTATGGGATGGATGAAGGAGGAGGGTGGTACCCGGAAACCGGCTATTACCCACCATGGTACTACTCTCGGAGTCATAAGGAACTCCCCACTCACATTGCGCGATAGTCGCCTGGCCAATTCGCCACAAAACACTTCCGTCGAAGGGCACCCTTTGCCAAAGGCCAACCACCGATTTGGTCACTTTTCCTCCGGGAACCCGATAGGCAATTTGGCAATTGGTGCTCTCCTCGGAGGCGTCCAAAACTGTCAAAAAATGGTATGAAAGTATTGTGGGCACCAATACCTTCAAAGGTGGGACAAATGGGCTCCGGAGGGTCGGCAACCAGATCGGCGAAAGTGTGTTGGCCGCGTACCGGGGACAGTCCAGCAGCCAATCGGTCGATCATCCTGTCCACCTCGCTGAGGGGGTTGAGACGGAAGTCGCGGGACATCAGCGAAATGCGCCATTGGCCATTGAGCAGTTGAGGTGTAGGAAAATGATGCGATTTGACCACTTTTGACCCTTTGTTTTCCCATTTGAATTCCATATTGGCATGTTCCCCCATTTCGATGTTTTGTCCCCTCCGATTTTCTTTCCTCCCTTTTCATTCATTCTGTTCCTCACTCGTTCGGTTTGGTAAGAGTCGATCGAGTCGTGTGTTGTTATTATTTTGTGTGTGCGGAATAAAGTGATATATTCCGAGCTCGAGTGATTTGGGAAAGGGTCAAGAAACCCGAGTCTACTGCGGTGTATTCTCATCGAAAATCCTATTTGGCACGACCAAGGGAACGACTCGGGACCAGCTACAACTTCGGATTTTTTGTGATCTTCGCGTCATTGGACTATCGTGCCGGGCTGGGCGATAGTTCTTCAACTTCGATTTGTTCTTCACTGTTGATCCGGGTTGGACAACAGCTCAACATAATTTTTTTACGTCCGGGCTGGACAAATCACTTTCGACCTTAAATTATCGATCCGGGCTGGACGATAATTTATTACTTCCTGCGGATTTCTGAGCATACTGATCCGGGCTGGACAGTATTGAGTCGATCCGGGCTGGACGACCGCTCTTTTGAACTTTTTCGATTCCGGGCTGGGACGAAAAAGAGTCGAGTTTTGGAAAGCAGCAACAGAGGACCTGATCAGCCGCCGAAAAATCGATCCGGGTTTGGACGATTTTTGTGAAGCTTTGAACAAATATGTGGAGTTATCAGCAAAATCATTATGGATATGATGCGGAGAATTTGGGTGTGTTTTCGCCCATTCAGCACGTGTATCCGGTGCAACATGAACAGGGATTTGTACCACAATTCGACCCGATAGCGCAGCAATACAGGAGTGCTTCACCCCAGCAACTTGCATACCCAGTATATGCGCAGGATGCACCGCAATTTTCTGAGTTTCGAGACAGTGAACAACAAACTTTCGACCCAACGATTTCTCATCAAATTGACTTTTTTAATCGGCATATCGCGAAAATGCTTCGTTCAGCGGAGGAGGAAAGATTTGCGGACCCAAAATTTGCGGAATGGTGTCATGGTGAAGCTGAGTATTTTATGAACTTCCGCGACTCCATAATGCACAATGTACCGACGCGGAAGTATGGAGGCGTGGGTCAACCTGGGCATAGTTTGAATGAAGAGTCACCAGCACTTCCTGCAGTTAAAGAGCAACGAGTTGGTAAGGTGGAACATCGACCGTTGATGGATAAATCGATTTCGGAATTGCCCAAAAGGGTTATTGGGAATCTAATTGATTTGCCTTGTTTGGGACCGACTAATATTTTGGGTACGAAATCGGAATCTGATGATAGTCCATTGTGCCGAGATATGAACTCGGAATGGCAAGAAGCAACGAGCCAAAAAGCAGCGATAAACAAATTTGTAAATTTTGACGAATTGTGCGAATGGGTAGACCGTTTAAAGAGTGTGCCGATCAGCTCAAAAGTGACTCCCAAGCAGCAGCAAAACTTCGAACCAGATTTTAGCTTCACTTCTCTTTTTGATTTGCCACAAGATGAGAACCCGAATGAAACCCTCCCAAAATGGTTTTTCAAGGAAAATCCCGACCGAAATCTCGTCCAAGAGATGCAAAATTTGCCCAAAGTTGGCCGTATTACTAATACCATAAGCTGTGAATGGTCGGGAAATAATGTGCTGGTACAACAGAGAAAACTGGAAAATGAAGTGATCTGTCAGCAGGAGGAGTCCGGAAGCACCGTAGCATATCGCCTTTCGAGTCATCCCATCTCCGTCGGATCGCGAATTGTCTATGATGTGAGAGCAAAATGGTCGAAGCGTCGCTTGAAGGAATCAGTATCGCAGGGTTTTCGGGAATTCGGGTGGAAATGGGATCGAAGCTACGTCATTGGTGCGAATTTGCGGGGCTTTCGCTGGACTAGGAGGCAAATGAAGATGAATTTTGCGTGCGGAAAATTCGGACAAGGGATCGGAGTGCAGGACCAATCGAGGACGATTGCTGTCTTCAGAGGGGCGGGAGTAGTTGGAGAGAGGAAAAAGGAAAGGAAAATAAGAATTGATCCCGTTTTCGATGATGGAATGGTGAAATGGGTTGAGGAAAGGATGAAAAGATGGCGAACAACCGTTCGAAATCAAATTCATGGTCGCCATGAAGAATCTGACCCCGGACCGAAGAGAGGAAACTCGAAATTTGATAGGGGTCGGAGACACTTTGAATTGGGACTAACGGCTGGGGATTCGGCTCATGATCGTGGAAACTGTTCCTCTGTTCTACGTACACTGAAGGAAGTTGTAGCTGGTTCACCACCAAAGGACCTTTCGGTTGACAGCTGAATCGCGAAGTGAATTGCGGCGCTTGCACTGATCCCGAAGATGAGGGACCATCTTCTTCAGAGGGCCGAGATGTAGGAAAATGATGCGATTTGACCACTTTTGACCCTTTGTTTTCCCATTTGAATTCCATATTGGCATGTTCCCCCATTTCGATGTTTTGTCCCCTCCGATTTTCTTTCCTCCCTTTTCATTCATTCTGTTCCTCACTCGTTCGGTTTGGTAAGAGTCGATCGAGTCGTGTGTTGTTATTATTTTGTGTGTGCGGAATAAAGTGATATATTTCGAGCTCGAGTGATTTGGGAAAGGGTCAAGAAACCCGAGTCTACTGCGGTGTATTCTCATCGAAAATCCTATTGAGGAGGCACCGGACGGCACAGGGCGCAGGGTTGTTGGGTCTGATCAGAGAAGGAAGACCGATTATCCCAGAATAGTAAGGCCGATGATCCAGTGAGAAATATTATAGATGGAAAGATCGAAGACAGATCATATGGGGAATAGTCATGTGTCTGATCAGTTTAAGAGAAGAATATTTGTTGGATCGGATCATAAAAAGCGAAATCAGTGATCGATTGATCAGAACGGAGAAATGAAAATAGGTGCGCAGGGATAACCGATCAAAATCCGAGTGGATTGGCCACATACTTCAGCTGCAGCCGAATTCGAGACAGGATCCAGCTGGAAGGACAGACCGCCGGCGGGGGTTTCGGAGACACGCGGAAGACGCAGTTGGGTGAGGAACTGTGATCAATCGGAACAGATCTTCATTCCACCGATGTCTGATCAGTGATCAATGCTAACCTTCTGTACGGCCTCCTTGGTGCTGTAGGCAAACTCGCGGAACACGCTGGTCCAAGGGTCAGTGGCATCGCCGAAACGGACGAAGGGCACTAGGGAAAGGAGTACCAAAAGCGGCGAAGGGGGAAGAAGGAGGGGGAAAGCGAGAAGTAAGCTCGGGGCCATCAGTTTGTGGAGTTTGGATCCAATTTTTACAATTAAATGACTAATAAAATGTAAAATCACAAAAATTGGGTAGGGGATTTGGGGAGGAGAGTGGATGGAGGGCGAGCAACAATTGGGAGGTGGGGGAGTTGCGCAATTCGATTGTTAGGGCGAGGGAATCAGAGAAGGAAGGACATGGGGGCTGAGGAAGGAAGGATTTGTGGCAGTGGAGGACAACCGGAATTGGGGGGGGGGGAGGGGAATTGGGGCGACGAGATCGGAACAACGGCAGAGGAGGTCAGGACACTAAATTGGGCCTAAATTAGAATAAACAAAATTGAAAAATGAATGAAAGGGTGGAGGATAAGCAGTGGCCAGGCACGAAGATTGAATTGGATTTGGGACAATTGAAAATTGTGTAAGTATAGACATTGGTATAAATTGGACCATTATGCGCTGTTGTACTTTATGGGGCATTTAAAATGAGCGCAAAAACGCCATTGAATTCCAAATTTTTTTGTAGCTCCTCGAGGCATGTTGTGTTAAAATATATTGTAGTCTGATTTCTTTTTCTTTGTTTATTCGCTTTCCCCATAACAGATGATAATAAGAAATTCGCTTCGAAAAATCGAGGATTCAAAGCAATTCAACCGGCGCCCAATTTTTATCGTAGGTAACAAATTGTGCCAAATAAAGACAAAGTTCAATTCGAACTTCGTGTTTCATTCGAATATTCCCTTTTTAGCTATTAATATTTTCCAAAATTGGTGATCAGCATCTCCGACCACTCGACCATCAGCCTTCAGCAGTTCTCATCCAATTTTAGACCTTTCCGGATTTGGCCCATTCCTTGGCCATGTCTCGTCGACCGATGACGTGCCAAATGTGAGCAAACCCACGGCTTACATATGCGGTGATTGGGTTGGTCGCCCTTATCACTTTCACTTACATATCACTATCACTCATTTATCAGTCAGCCCACCGATTCCCCTTCCGTTCGTTCATCTTTCAACCGTTCGCTTCGCCCCTCTCCCCCCTCCCCTTCCGTCCGATCAGTGCTTCTTCTCCCTCCTCCCCTCATCCCTCTTTTTCGTTCCCTTTTTGCCCATTTTCATCTCTCATCTTTTGACCTATCACCTGACTGATTAACCCATTTCCCTTTACGTCCTCAATTGTCCCTAATTTGTGGACAACAATCCAAATTTGGCTCTCAACAATTCATTTTTCTTCCATCCTCCTATTTTNGATTCAAAGCAATTCAACCGGCGCCCAATTTTTATCGTAGGTAACAAATTGTGCCAAATAAAGACAAAGTTCAATTCGAACTTCGTGTTTCATTCGAATATTCCCTTTTTAGCTATTAATATTTTCCAAAATTGGTGATCAGCATCTCCGACCACTCGACCATCAGCCTTCAGCAGTTCTCATCCAATTTTAGACCTTTCCGGATTTGGCCCATTCCTTGGCCATGTCTCGTCGACCGATGACGTGCCAAATGTGAGCAAACCCACGGCTTACATATGCGGTGATTGGGTTGGTCGCCCTTATCACTTTCACTTACATATCACTATCACTCATTTATCAGTCAGCCCACCGATTTCCCTTCCGTTCGTTCATCTTTCAACCGTTCGCTTCGCCCCTCTCCCCCCTCCCCTTCCGTCCGATCAGTGCTTCTTCTCCCTCCTCCCCTCATCCCTCTTTTTCGTTCCCTTTTTGCCCATTTTCATCTCTCATCTTTTGACCTATCACCTGACTGATTAACCCATTTCCCTTTACGTCCTCAATTGTCCCTAATTTGTGGACAACAATCCAAATTTGGCTCTCAACAATTCATTTTTCTTCCATCCTCCTATTTTTCGCCTTTGTTCCTCTGTTGATTTTTCATTTTTTCAATCTCAAGATTAAGCTCAAGTGGCCTTATCCCTCCCTCCCCTTCTAAATTATCCTTTTGAGTTATTTTTGAATTGGCTGTTTGATCTTTCTATGAGATCTCGAAATTCAAACCTCAACCTCTAGTCTCGGCCTCAGACTTCCTTGGAGTGTAATATATATTTCGAGAATAATATGTATGTAGACAACCAATGTTTGGTCTTCAACCACCGAATAAAATATATCTTCTTTGCGACTATTTTTAGAGTCTTCGTCCACGATGGGGAACGAGTCCCGCAGTAGGCACCAGGGCCCATAAATCGGTTCAAATGTAACTTAAAGAAGCGAATTTAATCCCAAACAATTAGCTACAAAATGATCTAATTCAGATCATCCAATCTGAACAAGTTAAGATCAACCAAAATACTGTAATTTTGGCCGAATCGTGTTATAGGCCCTAGAGTTCAGCTGTCCCGGGGCTCCTCACCAGCCTCCTCGTTCCATTCCTCCCTTTCCCCCTTCTTCAGCTTCCCCGGCCACCTTTTTCCTCTGTCGGTCCCATTTCCGCCTTCTCCGGCACCATGCCCAACCGTGTCGGTGCCATCGGCGCACCCAAAGATGAACTTCCGCT
Organism: Rotylenchulus reniformis; assembly: GCA_001026735.1. Classification (NCBI taxonomy): domain Eukaryota; kingdom Metazoa; phylum Nematoda; class Chromadorea; order Rhabditida; family Hoplolaimidae; genus Rotylenchulus; species Rotylenchulus reniformis. Next base: position 88,572 of record LDKF01000051.1, on the reverse strand, counting down.
GCCTCCGCTAAAATGCGAACAACGCACCGAATGGCGCTCCATCCTGCTGGGCACCTGGATGGCATTCATCTCCTCCGCCCATTTCTCCCTCTACTTCACTTCCCTGTGGCCCTTCATGAAGATGGTTCGTTACGGGGAGATTTTTTGCAGAAAAATGGCGAAATTTCGTGTTATTTGACCACCAAAATATGGGAATAATTCTGATAAAATGGACTGGTCCTAAGCATCAGAGACCGATCAATGATCGTTGCCAACAAAAATTATTCTGATCACTGACAACTGAGATCAATTCTGGCCTTTTGGGCCCATTGATTCTAATCATTCGGCATTGATCACCTCATTCCTGGATTAATTTTGATATTCTGATCACCCTGGGCCTTATCTTGAACTCCCCGGATAGTTTTGATCTCCCTAAACTGATCTATCCGTCCCCCCCCCCCCATTCAGCTCGATTCTTCCGCCACCGAGGCTGCTTTTGGGGTTGTGGTGGCCGCCTACTCGCTGTCCCAGATCATGGCCTCCCCCATCCTCGGCTACTGGGCCAACCGCATTGAGCGACTGCGACCCCCGTTGATGGTGTGCAACCTGATGATGTTCATCGGCAACATTTTCTATTTCTTCGTGGAGGCATTCCCCACCGGGGCCCACAAATATGTGCTGATCTGGGCCCGGTTCATCACCGGCGCCGGATCTTGTGAGCAAAAATCCCCGTAAATTGGTCCAAAATTGTCTCTAAATTGTTTAATTCACTCTTGATCATGATCATGATCAATCCAACCTGCATTTGTTGGTTGATTTTGCCCAAATTAAGCTCAAATCGGCCTTTTGAAGGCCTATGTCTCTGCCGCCAGCACAATGGACGACCGGTCCAGGGCCAATGCCTTTGTCACTGGCGGCGTGGCCATCGGGCTTTCCCTCGGGCCTGGTTCGTCTTGCCCCCCCCCCTGTCCATTTCTTTCCCTTTTCCCCCAATTTTTGCCTTTTCAGCCTTCCAAATCGCCTTCTCCTGGCTCGGCTACCCTGGCCTCCGGCTGCTGCCCTCGGGCGCCCTGCACCTGAGCATGTTCAACTGTCCCGCCCTGTTCGCCGCCTTCCTCAACATTCTGAATGTGCTCATTGTGTCTCGCTATTTCCGCGAAAGTTTTGTCGGAGTGATGGAGAGGCGCAAGGACAGGAAACGGGTACGGTGTGGAAGGGCGGAGGGAGATCGGGTACTGTAGGAAAAGTAGAGTAGGAGGTGCAATGGGGAGGGAAGATACGGTAGGATGTAATAGAATGTTGTCGAAGTCCAAGTTGGAGGGTAGATGTGTACTAAATAGGACTAATAAGGGGTGCGTCCCGTGTTTCAACCGAATACCGCCACAAATCGGGCACCAAGAAAAAGTGGACAATTTTTGGAGCATCTGACGAGCATCCCTATCTGTTGTGTTGTAGGATCAGTCATGTTGGACTGAACATTATATACAGTATACCTCCGATCAGAGCTCTGCTGTTGAACTGAATCGGCCCAAACTGCCTCCCCCGGATCGGGTTGCCTTGTGGCTGTGCTACTTGGTCCGCTTCACTCAGCAGTTCATCATCACAAACATCGAAACGTTTGTTCCACATCCGGTTCATTCCGGCTTTGATCAGATCATTCTCCCATATCCGATCATTTCTCCCCTATCACCCGATTTCTTAAGCATCGGTTCCGCCTTCGCCATGTTGATGTTCAAGTGGACACCGCGCGAGGTTGTCTACTACGAATCGCTGGCACACTTCGCCCGGGGCCTAATGGCCATATTGGTCTACATTGTGTACATTGTGTTCAACATGGGCAAACGGTAATTTCACCGATCCTGATCAGTGCTGTGATCTGCCCAATCTCCGATCACTTTGATCTCCGATCACTTCACCCCCTCTCCCCCTGATCACAGCATCAGCGATCGTCTCGTGTGTCTAGTGTCCCTGGTGGGCCTTCTGCTCTTCCACCTGTTCACCTTCTCCTGGCCCTTCCTGCCCTCCGATGTGCCAGAGGGTGGTGGGTTTCGGCTTTTTTGTCCCATTGATTTGCCGTTGTTCAGTGCCCGATCTCGCCAATTCCACCACAAACGGCGACAATGACACCGACGGCGGCACCCGAATTGTGCTCGGCTGCGACCGAACGGAACATCCATGGTGCGACGGACTCAAACAGGTCCGCCAGGAAAAGTTTGAAGCAAAAATACACTTTAGCTTCATGTGTAATCCAGGAGGATTTTAAGCCATATTTCAAAAAGGCCTAATTTTGGCTCTCTAGAACCGGTAATAACTATTTATTTGTTTATATTTTGACGAAATTTGATACGATCCTCAGTCCTCATCAACAGGATCAAGGGTCCCAATCCCCCGCCGGTTTTACCAAGATGGAATTCAATGTCTACAATGGACAATAGGACATGCTAATACCATGGCCATGGAATAGCTTTGGCTTTGGCCCATTACTTGAACAGTGCCTCTGGCCAATTGGTCCTGCCCCCCCCTCCCCCACTGATCTGCCGTTGCCGATCATTTCCGTGTGACTTCCTTAAGGTCAACGTGGCCGTGTACTATGTGCTGATGGTGGTGGCCATCGGCTCGGCCTTCCCCCTGCTCAACGTGTCCATGAACACTCTCTTCTCAAAGGCCATCGGACCCCGACTGCAGGCCAAACAGCAGGGCATCCTGATGATGTGCGGCGGCATCGGGCGCATGCTGGGCCCCTTACTGATCGGGTGGGTGGCGAAATGTGGGCGGACTGGAATCCGGGGTCGGATAAAAGAATACGGCGGCTAAGGGGGAGTGGGGGATAACCAACTTCAGTTTGTAAGCCAAAAATGGTCCCATTTCCCCAGGTTCCTGTTCACCTTCTACGGTCCCCGCGTGATCTGGATCGTCGAGTGTGTTGTGATTCTTCTCACCGGCGCCCTTTGGCTGTTTTTCTACGCCCGTCTGGTGCCTCTGAAAGTACCCATGGAGCTGATCAGTGTGTCCACCATCAACACCCAAAATGTCAAATGACATTAACATTGACCTTAATTTTATCATTAATCACTATATCAGCTTGTCAATGTCCAAGCATTTTATCTCAATGTACCTTTACCTTTCCCATTATTCCTTCCCCCCCCCCCCTCCTCCTCTGACAAGGAACACTTACCAGGTGTCTCGCTTTTTAAGAGACGCCACCCATATAGAATAATAGAGGATGATATTTGATAGTAATTGCTAGAATACTAAAGGCTAATGTTTAGTAAATGTTGAGAAAAATTAATTTTAATTTAATTTTTCGGCGTGCTTTAAGCGCGGGTCATCGGTGGGTCAACCGCCATTTTGGTCAGCCAGATTTCTGATACCATGTTATGGCAAATCTATAAAAGCGTATATATGCAGAAAATTAAGCTTGATTTTTTGACCTTTTTACTTTTCGGATTTCCATCAGAAATTTGTTATTTTTTTAATTTTCAAAAAATCATTTTTTTATGCAAACATTTCGAAAGTTTCAAAAATTTTCAAGGAAATCCGAAAAGTAAAAAGGTCAAAAAATCAAGCTTAATTTTCTGCATATATACGCTTTTATAGATTTGCCATAACATGGTATCAGAAATCTGGCTGACCAAAATGGCGGTTGACCCACCGATGACCCGCGCTTAAAGCACACCGAAAAATTAAATTAAAATTAATTTTTCTCAACATTTACTAAACATTAGCCTTTAGTATTCTAGCAATTAATATCAAATATCATCCTCTATTATTCTATATGGGTGGCGTCTCTTAAAAAGCGAGACACCTGGTAAGTGTTCCTTGTGAGTCTCTTTCATTAATTATCTGTTGATTATTTGCTCATCAGTTAAAAATTAATTTTTGTACAAAACAATGAAAGAAATGTCAAATTAGGAATCGGGGGTGTATGGATGAGGAGATGAATATGGGTGGTTAAACATTATAATATTAATTAAGATTTAAGGCGGGCGCATTAGCTATTGTTGTGACAAGTGACACATTGCACATGATTAGAGGAAAATATAACAATTAATAAATGGTGACTGACTTATGACGGGAGGGTGTGGTGAGTGAGATCTTTAATCGAGGAAGTGCAAGGTCGCAACTGATCGATCAGTCCCAACCGAGTTAGGTTCCCGCGTCAATGCCCGCATCTGCAGCCATGCCCGCAAAGATTGAGTCTCGGTCGGCCAGCAGATTCTGCGGCGTGTCAAATTCTTGCATCTGGCCCTTGTGTAGCACGATCACCCGGTCGTAGTCCATTATGGTGGCCAGTCGGTGTGCAATGGTGAAAACGGTGCAGTGGTTGAACTTCTGACGGATGGTTTCCTGGATGAGAGCTGAACGAACAAAGGATCAGATTCAAAAAGCCATGATCATCGATCCCTTCCTGTCCTTCCCCTTTCTGAACTGACCATCAGTTGCAAAGTCCACAGATGCAGTTGCCTCATCCAACACCAAAATCCGACTGGGATGAAGAAGTGCACGGGCCAAACACAACAATTGTCGTTGGCCAAGACTAGAAATCAAGTAATATTTACTGATTAGTAAAAAATAGATCCAAGACCTTATATTTTCTCCGCCCTCGCTGATTTGGTAACCGAGTTTCTCGGGTAGTTGAGCAACATAATCGCGCAAATGCGAATTCTCCAGTGCTTCCCAAATTTCGACGTCTGTGTGCTTGTTAAAAGGGTCCAAATTGAAACGGAAAGTGCCCGAAAAAAGAACGGGATCCTGGAAGAAAATTGAATTTATAAAAAAAAATGAGTTTTGAATTGCCTGAGGGATAATGGTTAGATTGGAGCGAAGATCATGGAGTCCCAAATGGTTGATGTCTATGCCGTCAATGAGTATTCTGCCCCCGGTCGGTTCAATCATCCGGAACAACGCCAATGTGAGTGAACTTTTTCCTGTAAAAAAACACCGAGGAAATTAATCTAAATAAGTATTTTTCATAATTCAAAATAAAAAGATCTATTGAATATATATATTCATTTAATATCGAGTCATTTTCATAACATCATACCTGCACCAGTACGGCCGACAATGCCGACTCGTTCCGATGGTCGAATGGTTGCAACAATGTCTCGCAACACCAAGTCCAGACCTGAACGGTAGCGTGTCGAGTAGTGGTCCTGTAAAAGTTTACCAATTCCATATATTATTGGATTTAGGAAATGTTTAAATAAAAACACACAAATTGAATTTCTCCACTGTCAGGCCATCCAATTGGCGGTTCTCGTCCCGGGACCTTCCATGGCGCTTCAGTCTTCACATCAGCGTATTCTTTGACCCGTTCTACCGATACAATGCTCGTCTCCAATTTGCTTATTTGTCGTACTGCGAAGTTCAGCGCAAATGTGATCTGAAATAAGAAAAAATAAACAAAAGTTTTGAAAAATAATGATTAGCCAATACATTCAATGAGTAGGAGACCGAGAGTCCGAGCACCCCTGCACTGGTTGATCCGCGTGTCACGGCCGCAAAAAGTGCAGCAAAAAGGACGACACAGTTGCCGATGAATTCCAGCCGGACACTCAGCCAACGATTGGCAACATAATTGAGATAACGACACTGAAACACAATCATCAAAATCAGATCGTATCATGATCACCCTCACCTGCACATGTGCATCAATCTTTTGCTGGGAAATGCGTGAGAAACGATCGGTTTGACTGTATGCTCGGATAGTCGAAACTCCCTAAATTAAATTAACTTGTAGGATACAATTCAAACTTCCTTAATATCTAAAAATTTACATGAATGGATTCGCTGAGATGTGAGTAGATGGGAGAGCGTGTGATTGATTCCAACCGCTTCAGTTGACGTGAAGTTGAAATGTAATACTTCTATGAATAAATGAAATTAATGATAAAATTTCAAAAAAAAACTTACCAAGACAAGCACATAAGCGATGACCAATGGGACCACAACAATGCCAAAAATCGGCGTGGATATCATGATTATTATAAGAGTGGAAATCACTTGCAATACGCATTGCGCGAAAAATTGCACATTGTATGGTAATAAAAAGTCAATGGTTTCGATGTCCTTAAAAAATTGCAAAAAAGGCATTCGAATAAATTATAAAAATCAAAATATTAACAGACTTTTCCAATACGATTAAGGATTCGTCCGAATGGGGTCGTGTCGAAGAAATACATTGGAGCGCGAAAAATAGCACGAAGAAGAGGGGCATGGAGATTTCGACTGGCCGATACACCGCCAAAAAGTAGGGCAGCCATGCCAAAGAATAGCAGCAATACTACAAATGAAATTTTTTTTCTTAAAATTGAAAAAAAAGAAAACAAACCCTCTAGGAAACCGATGCCCGCGTAGACGCCTAATCTGACATTGACCGGTTGTGACTCGTTGACCCCTGTGGGTAATTGGTCATTGGACCAGGCAGACAGCCAAAGGTTGCGGCTCATGGAAGCGGCAGTACTGAGTGTGAGACCGGAGACGAAGAGGGCGGAGAGCCCGAAACCCATCGCTTGAAAATAGCGAATGTAAATCACAGGTTTGACCTGAATGAAAAAAGGTAAAATAATTTTTCCCAGCTGCTTACACGTCCGGTCTCCACTTTTTCCACGCCAGTCAGGTGTCTCACCGGCGGGGGACATGGTTCCGACAGTGAAAGAACACTATCGGCACGCGTCAATCGGCGCCGGCGATAAGTGGTCGAAGTACTGTACTTTCGACGAGCCAGGATCCCAGAAACCGTGGACATTGCAGAAGTACCAAGCAAGTTTTCAATATCTGCTGCATTTTCATCCATAAAAGTCTCGTCAGTGTCATCGCTGATGTTATCCACTTCTTCTTCTTCTTTAATTTGAGAATCGAAATATAAAAAATTAATATAAGGATATATATAAAATACCTTTTGGTTTTGCAGCTCGAATGGATTCAGAAATTACTCGATCGGATTCTACATCGTCCATCAGCCGTGCCAATGCTCCATTCCTCGACAACTCTGCGAAAGTTCCCTCCGAAATAATTTTTCTGTCTGAAACATCAAAATATAAAAAGTGAATTGTTAATTAATCACCTCCGACGATGATGATAAGGTCTGCGTGTTTCAAACAAGATAGTTCATTGGTAACCAGCACACGGGTTTTGTTCCGCAGCATGCCTGTTGGTCCTATCACTTGGTTGAACAGATGGGTCCCCACGTGACTGTCGACAGCGGAAAGCGGATCGTCAAGCAGGTAGATGTCGCAGTTCTGGTATACGGCCCGAGCCAAGCTGATCCGAGCCTTTTGACCTCCAGATAGATTTATACCCTATTAAAAATAAATAAAATCTTTAAAAAATAATAAAAAATTTACTTTTTCGCCAATTTCCGTTTGATCTCCTTGTGGCAGTATTGCCATGTCTGGGTACAACGAACATGCATTCAGCACTTTGTCGTAGAAATGTTCGTCACAGTGGCTTCCGAACATAATGTTACCACGTACAGAGTTGTTCTGCACCCAAGGCTGTTGAGACACATATGCTATCCGTCCATAGACTCCAATTCGCCCTTGAATGCGTTCCATCTCACCTTAAAATATCATTTAAAAAAATTTGATTTTTGATAGCTGATGAGAAATAATTCAATCTTACCAAGAAGTGCCATCAGCAAACTGCTTTTCCCCGATCCAACACGTCCGACCACGGTGATCAGCTTCTTCCTCTGCACTTTAAAGTCCAAATTATCAATTGATTGACTGTTGTCTGATGTTCTATCCCAGGAAACGGTGCTATTTTCTACTTCAATCACATTTTCGGTCGCATCTATAAGATATTAAAATTAAAATGTAAAATTCATTTATTAATTACTTCCATCCTTTGGCCGTTTCTCAACATAGTCTTCTAATTCATCTGCTATAAAAAAGCACTTCAGACGCTTATTGCTAACGGAGACCTTAAAGTGAAAAAAAATAAATAAAAATAAAATTAAACCGAATTAATTAATTACCTGTACAGTCTGGGAGATCAATTCTGCTACAGTACTCATAGGCTGGCGAAGTTGGTTGAACAATGTGAGAGACACAAAGGCAATTTGAGGCGTGAGCACATTGCGGTTGTCCATTAGGATGAAGGTGGCGAAAGTGGAAAGTGCGACCTAAAAAGTTCGCCAGAGAACATTTGGAGAAAGTTTTGAGAATTTTTTGAGAAAATTCGAGAAATGTTCTTTTCATTTTCTAATTTTTCATAAACAAAATTTCATACAGAAATTTCAACAGGGGATTTTTTTGCTTTTGGCATTTGGGGTGTTTGGAATCGCAGTCCTTGGATAAATTTGCATTTTTACCATTAAAATCCAACACTTACCAAGAATGGGACTGCGCTATTGAGCATGTCACTAATTGTTCGCAAGAATGCAGATTTGCGGATCAGCAACAGTTCCTTGTTCCTCAGCGAGTTGATCACTTCTTCCATCGGCGGTTCCCAGGCGTACAACTTGATCACCTTTATCCCGTTCAGCACTTCGTTGACCATTTTTGTACGTTCGTCTTTTACGCGCATTTGTCGCATTTGGTATTTGCGTGTTTGCATTGTGATCAAGAAGTTGACTGGCAACAACAAAACCATCACAGCCATTCCGCTTAACACTGCGACACCGATTTGACCCCACAACATGTACATAGCCAACATCACCTAAATTATTAAAAAATATTTTAATTTTTTGGTGTAAACAATCCTTATTCCTTTTCTCCTTCCCATTCCCAATCCCACAATCCCAGCCAGACCTGCATAGGTGTAGACCAATACTGGTGAGTTTGCGGCGCAATTTGTTGAAAACGATCCACATCGATTGCCATCAAATTGACAATTTCTCCAACAGTCTTCTGACGCCTCGCACCGTTTGACAGACGAAGTGCCTATGAAAAAATCATTAATAAATATAATTTTTAACAAATTTACTTTTTTGTAAACTGCAGAAACTAGAACCGATTGAATTCGTGTTCCGAGTCGGAACATCAGGTAATAATAGTTATTCAGCATCAAGGAACTTAATTCGGAAGCAATGAACATCAAAGCTGCGAGGAAAACGCCACGCCACATCGGTATCTCTGGGTTTTCAGTGAAGGCAATTAAGCTTCTAAAACAAAATATTCACATCGGTATCTCTGGGGGGGGGGGGGGGGNCCCCCCCCCCCCCCCCACTGACTGAAAAATTTCAATTTTGGTTTTCGGTGAGGCACGTAACTCCCTCCACGGCCCCCTTGCTACGGAACTGATTTGATGTTATTAAAAAAAGCCCACTTGAGTAGGAGTGGATTCGCAAACTGTAGCAGATCGGAGATGCATTTCACAAGCATTGCATTAAGGATATCGCATCTGAACAGCCGAATAAGGCACCAAATCACTGAGGGCGGCTGCAATGATTTAGTTTTGACAGAAGGTTTAGGAGATATTGGCTGCGTTGTCCCATAGTTGACGTGGGCCTTAATTTTGAATTTTTTATGCCAAAAAATTAAGATTTTACGCCATTTTGCCTAGGATGACCATCGTTGAGAATCAATGGCGTCGTGTCCATGCCAGTTTCTACTGTTTCCTGTTGTTGCCGATGGCGTTGTTCATCATGCCAGGTAACTTCTGATTCTCCGACTATACGTGCCTTTCGCCTATTGTATTCTGTGAGTTGTATAATTGGCTCCATTAGTGATATTCTGATAATATAAAACCCGAACCCATCATTTCTCCTTTCCAAAGTCTCTCCCATCGAGGAACCAGCTCATTGCAAGTGTCAGTTGGATTAAGCGTATACAGATCCGTCACTTCAAGAGGTTTCCGGCTCCCCAACGCACAGATGGAGTTAAACCACCACAAGAACTGACGGTTGACGAAGGAGGATAGCTTTTCGGGTGATTTTTTCTAAAGTCGAAGTTAGGTTTTTTAATTTCTTAACAATAAGTCGAAATAATTAAGGAATTAAAAAAAGGATTAAGTTACTGACATGGCGGTGACTGTCCAACCGTCTGTAACGGTCCTGTGCTGGAGTGTCCGCGAAGGAGAAAAGGACAATTTGTGTGAGGATTCCGGGGTACCAAATCAGAAAAGCAATGTAACGAGGAACGTGTGGCTTATCCATTTCCTAAGGGCAAAGATAATTAAAAATAATTAATGGGGTCGATCAATCGATGATACATTCGGATCAATGGCCGTAAGTATCCAATCATAGAGCTCCGGTAACCCGCAAACGGCGAAAATGAGCCATGAAAGAAACAGAGAACCGGATGTAATCTTCCCGTTTCGCTGACAACTCCGGATTAAAATAGCCAGAACCACCTAAAATTTAAATTCTTCCAATGCATAAGTAAGCTGTATAAATTGACCATAGAAGCACAGAGAAATAGTGGATAGATGAAATTCACGGGATTGAGCAGCTCCCAGATGATCAAGTCAATGATGGCCAAAAAGAAGATAAACATTGCATCGACAACAAGTAGACATGTTATCGCCTTAAGGATTGTACATATATTTCAGGTTTAACAAGCTAGTAAATACAAATTTTGCCGAGAGGAGGTATGTCCATGGAAGGGGTTGATCTCGTCTTCTACCCAGTTGAAAAATGAGAAGGGGTGTCGCTACGAAAAATACAAAAAGTGCTGGGATGAGAACAAAGACTGAGTGTTGCAGGCATGGAGAGATGCGAGGAAGCGTAGGGCTGGTAAGAAGCGCAGGGTCCTTAAATTAAACTTGGATGTGAAAATTTTTAATTTAGCGAGTTTTACGCTTCAAATATGTCAAAATTTTTATCTATTTACAAAATTTTTATCTATTTTTTTAAAAGTTAAACATTTATAAAATCGAAACAGACCCAGAATGGCCCAGTTGTACCACAAAAAGCATCCATTCCATTCACAATTTCTGAAATCGGACCAAATCAACCTTTAAAGAATATAAAGTAGTAATAAAACAAAATAATGTTTGAGCTGTTTTAGATAATGATCAAAATGCATGATTATCAAGGGGTGGGTAAAGGAAATGCAAACAAATGGCCGAGAGTGAGTAATGCGACCGAAAGTGACCGACAATTTTGGGATGATCAATAGAAAAGAAGTGAAAGAGGAGCAATAGGTGATAACTGATAAGGGGAATGATAAGGTTGGACTGGTGATGAACGATGAACCCTGGGTGGGAATGGGGGTCCCATGCAAAGGGAATTGGGGGGGGGGGTAAAAGCATGATTATGATTGCCATTGTTTGTAATTACATGTAACCCAATAGTTTCATTGCCATTTCATTCTCAATGTTGCGATTTGTGTAGAAAATGGAAGGAAATGGAAGGGTAAGTGAGTGAGATCGAAGCCACCGATTCTAATCTAGCAAGCAAGTATGGGTTGTAGTTGTACAACATACATACATGGCCTTATCAGTAACAAAAAATAACAACAAAACAAAAATCAGAAAGTGATTGCTAACAAACGAACATTTGGTTCATGGCAATATAATCAGCTTAGAAAAGTCAGAGAAGTCTGAATTTTATTTTGTTCCTCGATTTTATGACGCGAAAGCATGTTGCGTTAAAATACGAAAAGGGACGTTTGAGCGCGGCCGGTTGAGCGCCAGAGCTAGAAAAATCGTTATAACTCAGCTCAGACGAAATATGGAGAAACGAATTTGGTGTCATTAGATAGATCTAAATGTCTGATATAAAAATGCAAAAGAGATCATCCGGATTGGCCAACTGAAAAAAAAGTTATGGCCAAATCTTTGGCAAAAATCACGATTTTAGAGCTTAATTTGGCCATAACTTTTTTTCTACTTGGTCAATCCAGATGATCCTTTTTGCAAATTTATAGAAGACATTTAGACCTATCTATTGACACCAAATTCGTTTCTCCATATTTCGTTTGAGCTGAGTTATAATGATTTTTATAGCTCTGGCGCTCAACTGGCCGCGCTCAAACGTCCCCTACCGGTTAAAATATATTGTTGTCTGATTTCTTTTTCTCTGCGCATTCGCTTTTCCTGTAGCAAATTGTTAAATTGTTTTGAAAAAAAAATTGAAATAAGGAATTCGCTTCATAAAAATTGGTGGCTCTAATAAGCGCTTCTACCGGCGTCCAATTTTTATTCTATTTATTAGTCTTTTTTTCTGCGACCGATCAATTTGAAATTTAAATCATCGTTTGAGTTCAAAGTAAACATTGAAACGAAAAGCGGGTTCAAACTTCAAACAAAATCTAGGGAAACAAGTTTGGTGTTAAAAAATATAAGATTGTAAACTGCGGGTTAAAACGACCAATGGGCGGGGACCGCTGGAATTAGTGCGCTCGTAGCTCAGTCGGTAAGAGCATCCCACGGAATGGGTAGGTCGTGGGTTCGAGTCCCAACTTTTTCAATATCATTTGCAGTTATGACCAAAATAAGCATTCGTATCGGAGGACAATTTCCAAAAATTGGCGGTAGGAAATGATTATTTTGCCCAAAACTTTTTTTAGACCGGGCCTTTTTGGATGACTTATATTAAAGGCTCATTTTTACAAAAAAATATTATTTATTTTTATTTCTCAGATTTCATTTTTTCAAACTAATTCGAAAGTGCAATTATAATCAGCATAAAAATTCCATTGGATTAGAAATTAATTTTTGGTTTTGGCTCTAGGATTTTACGAAGAGGAAGTTTTCCTTTATGAACTTTCTCTTTACATCTTTTCTCTGTGTACTCTTTTGCCGATATTTCTCTGTCATTTAAGTGAAAGATTCGCTTCATAATTTTTAGATTCAAAGCATCAATAAGTTGGTTGCACTTTATTATGTTTAGGCGTCCTGCAGATATCAGCAGGAAAAGGCATTTGCTGAACTACCCGGCCTTGCTTTTAATTACAATAAAAGAAATGAATGGATCAAAACAAAAGGGACGAATGGTTATTTCGATGTACATATCATTCATATACATCTTTTATCTAAACTAAACACTTCAGTTTTTCCTTTGCTTCGGTGTCGGGACAGCTCGTCTACGGACAACTCGTCTACAGGGACAACTCGTCTACAGGGACAACTCGTCGACAACTCGTCTATGGACAGCTCGTCTACAGGGACAACTCGTCTACAGGGACAACTCGTCTACGGACAATTCGTCTACTCACTTTTTAAAATAATTTTCATTTAATCATATATGATTTTGTTTTCTATTTTCACAGCATAAGTTTTTCAAAACAGGCCTCAAATTTTTTCGAAAATTTCCATATTTCACAGGCCTTAGATTTTTCTTATGATTTTCTTAAGGCCAAAATTTTTCTCAAAATTTTCTTGGGCTTAAATTTTTAAAATTTTTACAGGCATAGTTGAAAACTTTGTTGAAAGAAGCTTTGTTGAAAGAAGATTTTCAACAATGTCTGCTGAAATTTTTTGCAAAATTTTTTTTCTCGAGGCTTAGTTGTGGTTGAAAAATCAGATGCCTAATGAAAATTTTAAAAAATTTTAAAAAATGGTCTAAAAATTTGAGAAAATTGGTCTAAAAAATTTTGAGAAAAATTTGGGCTTAAGAAAAAAATAGGAAAAATTGGAGGCCTATGAAAATTGTAAATTTTTTGAAAAACTTATGCTGTGAAAATAGAAAACAAAATCATATGTGATTTAATGAAAAATTATTAAAAAGTAGGGAACGACATTTCGATGTTTTCTTAAGGGCAACATCGAATCCTTTTGATTCGCTGCCCCACGTTTCGTCGAATCCATGTTTCGTCGAAACCATGATTCGTCGAACAAGCCAAAAAGCCACGATTCGTCGAACCAGCCAAAAAGCCACGATTCGTCGAAACCATCTTTCGTCGAACCAGCCAAAAAACCACGTTTCGTCGAATCTAATTTTTTAGCGAAAGGCTCCGGGACGCGTCCCTTCTCTGACCCTTCCGCGTCCTTCCCTGACCCTTCCGCGTCCTTCCCTGACCCTTCCGCGTCCTTCCCAGACCCTTCCGCGTCCTTCCCTGACCCTTCCGCGTCCTTCCCTGACCCTTCCGCGTCCTTCCCTGACCCTTCCGCGTCCTTCCCTGACCCTTCCGCGTCCTTCCC
>LDKF01000051.1:36644-74465 GCA_001026735.1 Rotylenchulus reniformis | reverse complement strand
CTGACCCTTCCGCGTCCTTCCCAGACCCTTCCGCGTCCTTCCCTGACCCTTCCGCGTCCTTCCCTGACCCTTCCGCGTCCTTCCCAGACCCTTCCGCGACCTTCCCAGACCCTTCCGCGTCCTTCCCTGACCCTTCCCTTCCGCGTCCTTCCCAGACCCTTCCGCGTCCTTCCCTGACCCTTCCGCGTCCTTCCCAAATCCTTCCGCGTCCTTCCCAAATCCTTCCGCGTCCTTCCCTGACCCTTCCGCTTACCTTACAGAGCTGCGGAAGATGATTAGGAGTGACGCGGATGGATGCGGAAGGTGACTAGAAGTGACGCGGATGGATGCGGAAGGTTACTAGAAGTGACGCGGATGGATGCGGAAGGTTACTAGAAGTGACGCGGATGGATGCGGAATGTGACTAGAAAATGGTTTCGACGAAACATGGTTTTTTGGCTGGTTCGACGAATCATGGCTTTTTTGCTGGTTCGACGAATCATGGCTTTTTCGCTGGTTCGACGAAACATGGTTTCGACAAAAGATGGTTTCGACGAATCATGATGGCTTTTTTGCTGGTTCGACGAATCGTGGCTTTTTGGCTGATTCGACGAATCATGGTTTCGACGAAACGTGGTAGCGCCTTTTGATTTTCGATGTGCAGAATGCCATCGATGTTATTTCGATGTTTCCTGTTGTCTACCTAACTTTTTTTCTTTTCCTTCATTATCTCGCTCTTTTCTTCATCTTTAACGTGATGGTCTTCTTTTGGCGCCAATTCGAAAATTGGGCCAATGCCAAACCTTAATCTTTTGAAAAAGTTGGCACTAGTTGCAAAGTGGCTGCCCTTGAAAACCAACGAACAGGGTCCCCCCTGTTAGGCAAAAAAACAAAAAAAAATTTTTCGTTTTTTCCAACTCTTTTGCTCGAAAAATAGCTAAAAAAGTAAAAAAAAATGGAAAAAAATCTTTTTTGGTTTTCAAATGAAAAGGGTCCCCCCTGTTAAATTTGTGGGTTTTCAAGGGCAGCCACTTTGCAACTAGTGCCAAAAAGTTTATGTTTTAACGCGACATTCTTGAAAGGATACTAAAGACAAGAGAAAATAGAGAGATACTGAAGGAAAAGAAAAAAAGGTTAGGCAGACAATTAGGAAAACATCGAAATAAACATCGATGGCATTCTGCACATCGAAATAATTCTAATTCGATGTTAACATCGATGACATTATAAAATCGACAAAAACATCGAAATGTCGTTCCCTATTAAAAAGTGAGTTGACGAATTGTCCGTAGACGAGTTGTCCCTGTAGACGAGTTGTCCATAGACGAGCTGTCCGTAGACGAGTTGTCCCTGTAGACGAGTTGTCACTACGCCTTTGCTTCTGCTCCTTTTCCTCCCCATTTCTCATCCTTTCCATCCTTCTGCTCCTTCCCCCACCTCCTCTTCATCCTGTCCCCTTCCTCCTCATCATCAGCTTTCTCTTCTTCCATTCTCATCCTCTCCGTATCCCCCCTTCCTCCACTTCATCATCCTTCCAATTCCACTTTCCCATCCTCCTCCTCCTCTTCCTCATCAGCTTTACTTCTTCCTTCCTTCTGCTTCTCCTCTTCATCCTTCTGTTCTTCCTCCTCATCCCTCTTCTTCATCCTTTCTTCTTCATCCTCCTCCTCTTCCTTCCTCCTCCCCACTACTTCCACTCGCCTCTTCACCAGTCCTCCCATCTCCATGTTCTCCCTCACCCCTCTCTTCCACGTCTCCAACCCCATCTCCTGCCAATGGATTTCATGTTAAAACCCAAACTTTCGATTCCAAATTGTCCCCTCACCTCATTGCTCCTGGGATCCACCACGCGCACCGACAGGAACTTCTCCTCCGTTTCCTTGGGGTCCAGCATTGACACCCTTGTGCCCCCAATGTTCACTGAATTCTTGTAGAATTCGAACTTCACTGGCAACCTTTTGCTGATCTCCTAAAAGCGAGTTCGATTATTTTATCCTTTTAAATTCGTCAAAATTTATTCCGAATATTCTTTCTTTCCCCATCTTCTTTGTTGGTTTTCGATCCCTAATCCTCCTCACATCAATCAAATCCTGGCCAATGAGCACATCGGCTGGACACTCGAGTGCCACCAGCATGGGCATGAACCCGTCGCTTCGCCACGGACCAAGTTCCAGTTGGACCTGTGCCAATCCAAGGAATTCGATCGGAGTGCCGTCGCTGGTTGTGGCCGCTGGTGGGTCATTCAGATCGGCCACCTGAGTGATTTGGCAATTTGTTAATTTCAGGCCAAATCGGGGCGGACATGATCACCGTCAGTTTCAGTGCCCTGACAAGGCCGGCACCGCAAAATGAATGGGTGAAGTTGGTGGCGATCACCGCCCGACAGTTGTGGTCATTGACCTTGGCCACAATCAAAGTCATGGTTCGGGGATAATTTGGCCGTTTTTGTGGGGATTTACGGATTTAAGAGGTCAATGGATATGCTTGACAGGGTTAAAGTGAAATCCGAATTGACTTTGAGGGAAAGAATGATCGGAACAGGCTGAACAGGATCATTTCCGTCTCAATCCCCCCTCACCCAACAGCTGTCTTCAGTTTCTTTTTCCCTTCAAAAGCGAACTTTTCACAAAAAGCAAAAAAAAACATATGGCCAATAATAATGGCGAAGGGGGGAGGGAGGGAAGGGTATTGGTGACAGATGGAACAGCAGAGCAAGAAGAAGTTGAAAAATTCAAAAAAAAAGATTCCGAAAGCCTATTTGGACATTATTCAAATGGTCGAAACAAAAAATGATTTTTGTAGGAATTTGAATTGGAAAAAATTCTTAGAGGTATGTTTTGGGGTGAAGAAGAATGTGATTTATTTGGGAAAAATGGATGCCTTCATGATAGTTTAGAACAAGACAGATCGGTACCAAAACCGTGACCGAAGGACATGGCACCAAGACCAAGATCTAGTTCGATGTAAAATCGAGTTTTACTCATCAGTTAGTCATTGGCTATGCATAAGTATAAGTAGATAATCGTGTTCATCTCACCAATTTCCCGGAGTTTTTCCATTTTTTTCTTTCGCTCTCCCTTCCCTTGCTTCTGATTTATGCAAAAACCAATCCCCAAAATCATTGGAAGTCATTTTTTGTTTTGGCCACCCCATCGATAATATTGTGATCAGCCCTCACGGTCCAATCATCCATTCACAGGGGAATCGCATTGGGTGGAAGGCATCATCGTTGATCGGGCGGGGGGGGGGATGGGTGTCGGATCCATCCCAAAACTCATTAATATTCAGCGGTGGCTTTGGGTTTTGGCCATTCTGTCACTTTTCCACTCCATTGGACCATCCTCCGCTGATGTGTCGTGTCCCGCCCCGATTGGGCCCGAACAATCCCCCATAAAAGCGATGGACGAGCCCATTTCGGGAAAAGCACTCCGATCACTTTCTCCCCAAAAACACTCCGATTCTCTCCCTCTCCTCCCATTCTCTCTAACTTATACATTTTCCTACTGTAACTATTCATGACACTGTCTTGGCCACTTGGACCACGCTGTTTCTGCCAGCTCTCGTGCCCTCTGAAGTGTTCTCTCATGTTGGTTGATAGCTTCACGGCTGCTGTTGAGACAATCAATATGTCAGACACTTCAGACAACACGGGAACTTGGACAAACATTGTCCAGCCCAGGATTTCTGCATTACCATTATTCTTTGGACACACTCTCGACATATTTCACTCCGCTGCTGAACCAACAAATCCGATCACTTTTCATGTTTCACAAATTAAAAATGACTCATTCCCCTCCAAAGTGGCCTTAACCTCACAAAATTGTACTTAAACAGGTGCCAATGACGATGATTTTTCTTGTTTTTTGCAGGACTAAACCTGAGCAAATAGATGGACAGAAATACATAATGGCAAAGTGGGGGCCTTTTAATGGGTTCATTATGTAGTACTTTGGAAAATCCAACTCAAAAATGCGAATTTCTGGCCAAAATTTTGCAATTTTTGCTGTCCATTCATTGGTCCTTTTCCTGAAAATAAAACCATTCTTTGTGGATTGTCGCACTATTGGCAATGGAAATGTTATCGAAGAATTTTCCGCCAAAATCGCTGAAGAAATCCCAAAATCCGGAAAAATTTTGTCGGTATCGTTTGAGGAGGAATTGGCATCATCTTCTTCAGCCGATTCCTCCTCCTCATTGTCTGAAGACGAATTTGGACGCGGAGAGGAGAATGTTGCAGTGAATGTGACGCGGCTGGACATGGTCAACCAGAAGAGGCACAACGGAGACATCCAACAGCTGTGGGACGCGGACAAATTGGACGGGTAAGGGAGGGAGGGAATGCCCATTTGGAGGAGGAGGATTTGGACAATCTCGAGGAACCCATTTTTGAGGATAAGCTGAGAAGCTAGAGTTATACAAAATAGATCGAATATCGAAGTTTCGAAGACACTGCCGGCCCTGGCTGCTTTCCATGTAGTGCCACATCTAATTGAACCAATTGGCCCATTGGATAGTTGGGTGAACTAGCCCAGTCTCCGGATAGCACACCTATAAGCCATCCGCGACATACTACCGTATTTCCTCTAATTTAAGGGCAACTTTGGGCTGAGGTTGAAAATTTTAAGAGCACCCTCTAATTTAAGGGCACCCTCTATTTTAAGGGCAACTTTTGCAAGATTGAAAATTGTCATTAGTTAATTTTTGGATCATTTTTAGGATAATATAAAAATTTGATTTTTAATTTTAGTAAAATTTTATAATAAATAGCTACATTTTTATTTTTTTTATTTCTAGAATAATTTTGATTTAACTACCTATATAAAATTTTACTAGAGATCGGACCGGTAATTTTCGGTAATGGCTATATCTCAAGGTTGCAGTTCAATCATGGATTTTTTTCTTTTCCAGCATAATTAGCAAATTTAAAATAATTAGGAGTTGCGAAAAAGAAAAATCAAAAATTCAAAAGCTTTTTTCATGAAATCTATAAATTACCGAAAAATACCGAGGCTCGGTATTTTTCAGTAATTAGCTTCTAGTTCCACCTGTAAATAGAAAAATTGATTTTTCTTTTTTGCAACCCCTAATTATTTTATATTTGCTAATTATGCTGGAAAAGAAAAAAATCCAAGATTGAACTGCAACCTTGAGATATAGCCATTACCGAAAATTACCGGTCCGATCTCTAAATTTTACTTCAAAGATAAGGTTGAAAAATTTAAGGGCAACCCTCTAATTTAAGGGCAACTTTGGGCTGAGGTTGAAAAATTTAAGGGCATGCCCTTAAATTAGAGGAAATACGGTATTTGTCTTTTTCTTTTTACAAATACAAAATGGTAAAAGTTGGCCCATATTTCAGAGATTTTATTATTCTTTAGTGCGGTTTTGGCACAATGGTATAAGTTAGCTACGATAAGATCATCTAATGAAGCTTCAACTATATTGGTCCTTTTTAGGACATTTCAGTCTGAAATTTTTAAAAGTCCGATGCGGAATGCCTTGAAGAGCTCATCGCAACAGCGTTGGACTCGGATCCGGGATGATCGGGGAAAATTTGTGATCCCGTATGTGATCAACGGAAAATTCAGTTAGTCACTTTGGCTCTGATCATCCTCATAATGCGAATTCCCGATCAGATGCCCAGGAGCGGCGGAATATCCTGGGGGCCATGGACGCCATTGACAAGAACACTTGCATCAAATTCCGGCCCAGGGGCTCAGAGTTGGACTATGTGGACATTCAGAACCGGCGGGATGAGGGGTAATTGATCACTAATGAGGGTTGGGGATTGAAGAAGTCAGTGATAACGGTGTATTATTGTATGGGTAAAGATGAAAAAAGATGCCAAATGTTAAGGGTTACCAAATTATGGTACCATAAATTGAGAAAAAAATGACAAAGCAAGAGGATAAAAATTAAAAACAAAATATTATGTGAGGGCAGAGGATCTAAACAATATTCAGTTGTTACACCCAAGTTGGCCGAATGCGGGGTCGCCAAGTACTGATGTTGGAGTCGGGATGGAACAGATCGTGCGGAACTGGCTGCTTACAGAGTATTTTCCATCTGGCCGGACTTGGCCATTGATCGGACACTGATCCCATCCAGCTTTTCCCGGATGTGTGGACCATGCCACGGTCATCCACGAGTTGATGCACAAAATTGGCCTTTGGCATGAACAGATGCGATACGACCGGGACAAACACATCAAAGTGCACTACAAAAACATTCCAAAAGGTCGGCACAAAGTTCAGAGATTGGCCAGAACAATTTCGCCAATTTCAGAACTTCACTCGCAATTCCACAAAATTTCTGCCCGGCAAAGCACCACCTTCGGTGTTCCGTACGATTACGCGAGTGTGATGCACTACGCCAAAGATTCGGGCGCCAAGAGACGGGGACTGATCACGATGGAGACACTGGACAAGAAATACCAGGTTCGATCGCAGAGAGGGAATAATTGGCAAGTGGGACATGAAAATCCCCGATCCCGGCAGAATGTGATCGGAATGGCCAAAGATGCATCTCCGAGTGACTACCGGAAGATCTGTTCCATGTATCAGTGCAGCCAGTGCATGGGCAAGAAATTCAGGCAAAGATTGATTGTTTAACGTCTGAAATCAGAATCCGAGTTTTTTTCGGGAAGTTTTGATCCAAGATAATGGCTAACTCAAAATACCAAGGAAGCTTAATTTTGCAACTCATTCAATTTTAACAAATTAATTGACCTTTAGTGCTCCGTCGGCGACGGCGACCAACAACAACCGAAAAAATTAGTTAAGGAACCAGACAACACCCAATCTGTGCCGTACATGTTCGATACAGTATCTGCCACCCAATTCATTCGTCCATCTCACGAGGGCCAAGCAAAGTTGGGTGATCGAGTGATTGATTGGATTTAATTGGTTTTTTGATTTTAAAAATTTCCATTTGTTCAACAACCACGAAGCACTATCTATGCCATATACTTTATGGGGGGGGGGCTTTTCGGCAGTAAACAATCAGATCTTCCCAGATCTTCCCCTGCAAAGAATACGGTATTCTTTTTTTATTCGTTCTGTGCTGGCATTTATTTATACTTATCAGCATGTTCCATACATCTCCATCTTATTAGATTCCACTGTTTTGTATCTTTTTTCATTTTAACCATTTTTCATTGGTGGGAGGGCGGAGAATGATGACCCAAAAGAATGGTCAGAAATGTCCCAATCAGTCATCAGAGATGGATAAGGAAATCAAAGGTGACCGATCAGTCGCAAAGCGTCGCCAGAAACGGATCCGACGGGGCCGGAAGAAGAAGGTGTTGAAGCCGCCGATGCCGACGGCAGTACCCTCGGGGTATCGGCCCAGCGGGGGAATACTGTAACCGGAATGATACCATGGGGCACATAGTATTGATACCGTATTTTCCACTGGGAATTACCGTACCTTCGCATCATCGCGAATCGTCGTCTTCTGGAAAGTGCCTTTTCTTTTCATTTGGTTTCTCCGAAATTATTTTTACGCTGTTTTCTGCTTCTCCGCTGGACCATTCGTATCCGTTTGGATGGTCGAGGACAATGACGGAGACACATCAACATCAGCGGATGGATCATTCGCGTCGGGAAAAGCTTCCAGTTGGGCCTGAACTGAATCCACCAGTTGGCAGAGGAAGAGGAGGACGAGGAGGGCAGTTCCGATCAAAATTGGCATGGAAGGCCACCTGCTGTTGATGGTTGGCATTGCACAGTTCCTCAAAAATTAAAAGGTTTTCGAGGTCTTGGCAAAAGTACGAGAAAATCCCAACAAAAAAACATTCCGCGGGGGATTTTCGAGTATCAGCTTCTGCTCCGTATACGAGTCCATGAACATAAACGATTCGATTCTTCTTTTATGGGATTGGGGGAGGAGAATTTGGATGCTCAGGATGTGTGGAGTATTGAATCTGAATGACGAGTTGCTTTAGGGATGGTCAAAAATGTATCAAGATCAGGGGAAAATGTAAGAAAGAGTGGTTGAGTGAATGGATGGTGCCGAAGATGAAAACCCAAAATGTGTGCCGTCCATTTTGCGGGGGTGGGGGGGGGTGTTGGGTGCGTGTTCCTTCCCGTCTCTTCCGGTTCCGCCGATGGTCGCGACTCTTCGGTTCCCCCCATTTCCAATTAATTTTCCGCATATCCCCGGGGGTTCCTCATCCATATTTGGCATTATTCCATCTTTTTTCCAATTCAAACGTTTTTGACGGCCAAAAGGGGAATGATGGACAGTATCCTGATCCCAACAAGAAATGATATGTATGGTGGGTGGGGAATGACGAAGAATGGGAGAAGCAAAAAATGATGGAATTAATTTTTATATAAAAATATAAATTTATTTTTAAATGATCGATCTTTATAATGTAAAAAAAGTACACAGAAAAAAAAGATTATTATTCCGCGGTGGGATTGAACCTGTGGATGTGGAGTGAGATGTCTTTTCGACAATCCAATTCACCACAGAGCATAAGCACGTGTGATCATTTTCAAACAAAAAGAGAAAAATTTCAATTATAAAATTTTAATTTTCAAAATAAATCTTTCCATTTCGTTCTTTAGCTTCTTTGTATGCATCGATGCCGATTTCCATTCCAATGGTTTTGTTCGCTTTCTCCATCCTCTTGCTTTTAAAATTTTCCTTCTCTCACTCTTCATCTTCCTACTTGGAATTCAGCGATGAAAAAAAGGTTCATTACCGGTAAGCAAATATGTATTCAACAGAAACCATTTGTTAAATTTATTTTTTGAATTTAGCGAAAAAGTAAAATCGATGTTTTACCATGCATACAATGGCTATCTGGAGCATGCTTACCCAAAGGACGAACTCAGACCGTTGGTTTAAATACGAATAAAAGAAAAGAAAAAGGACATTTCCTTTTCCTTTCTTTCAGACTAAGTTGTAAGGGCCAGGACACATGGGGAAGTTACAGTCTAACTTTGGTTGACTCTCTTGACACCTTGTTAATTCTCGGCAACGAAACCGAATTTGAGGTTCAACACATCCAGTTTTTCCAGCTCGTATGAAAAATCCTTCAAAGTTTCAGAGAGTATCAGAACTTGTGATCCAAAATTTGAATGTTGAGAAGAACATCAACATCTCAGTATTCGAAACCAATATTCGCATAATCGGTTTGCGGTTTGGAAATTGGACTATCATTATCAGTTTAATTTTATCGTTCCAGGTGGCCTTCTTTCTGCTCACATGCTTTCTTCCCACGCTAAGGGTTTTTTAAATTTGCAAAATTTACATTTCTCAAAAAATTTGTTTTTAGACATGACCATTCCTGATGGTTGGCCTTGTTCGGGTCCATTGTTGGATTTAGCTGAAAAATTTGCACAACGATTGTTACCGGCGTTTAACACAAAGACCGGAATGCCTTTCGGGACTGTTAATCTCAAGTGATTTTATTCACTTTTCTTTTTTAAATTTATCTTTTCCTTTTATTCCTCATATCACAGATATGGTGTAAATTTTCTCGAGACGCCGATCACTTGGTAAGCATCCCTACTATATATTTGGGAATTAGGGAGAATTCTTTACTAACTCTAAATTATTTCCCGAACCAAATTTCTTCTGTTTTTTTTTCTTCTAAACCATTCTTTTCGTTTTAGTACAGCGGGAATTGGCACCTTTTTGTTGGAATTTGGAACTCTTTCACGATTAACGGGTAATCAGCTTTATGAACGAGTGGCTTTGAAAGCGTTGGATGCCCTTTGGAAGAGTCGGTCAACATTGGGGTTGGTTGGCAATCATATCGATGTACAAACAGGCAAATTGATTTTATCATTGGTTCAAACCAAAATTTTGTAATTTAAGGCATATATACAGCCACAGATGCTGGAATTGGTGCAGGGGTGGATTCGTACTTTGAATATTTGGCCAAGGGAGCTCTTCTCTTCCAACGGCCAAATTTAATGTATCAATTCAACGGTAACATTATAATATAATATTAATGATGTGAAATTCTCTTTTATTATAATAATTAAAATTATCTGGTTTGTTAGAATTTGAATCAGCAATCAACCAGCACATCAGACGCAATGATTGGTTTATGTGGGTGGACAAGGACAAAGCGACAGTTTCCATGCCTATTTTCCAGTCATTGGAGTCATTTTGGCCAGGATTGTTGGTATTAAAAGCATCTGAATTTGCATTGAAATAATACATTAAAGAGGGTTAGATCAACCAAAAGGGGTGGGGTCAGAGTGGGGGTCGGACTCTAAAATTGCGAAGTGCATTTTTTTAAACTTGGCCTTTTAAACAGAATTTTACTTTAATATGGGGGATTCCGCGGAGAAAAATTTTGAAGATTTGTACCCTTTTCTTAAGGAATTGTCATTGTTTCCAAAATTTCACAATGTTCTGAAGAAATTTACTCATTTTTTGCAGTAATTTCACTTCTATTATGTTGAGGGGTGCCGGCAGTCCCGGGAAATTTTTTTTGAAAAATCAGTTTCAATTAATAGTATTGAAACAGTCGAATCCCTCCTATAAAATGTATGTTTGAAATTATAATTGTTTTAAGGCTCTTCTTGGACGAGTGGAGGATGCAGCCCGGATAATGGCCACTTATGGTCAAGTCTTGCGCCATTTGGGCTTACCCCCCGAGTTCTACAATTTGCCAAACAGAGAAGCAGTTTGTTTGTTTTAAACATAGACCCTTTAAAACAACTTTTGCATCCTCCTCCCAACAGATGCAGGGTCGGGCGGCATATCCACTGCGACCCGAAATTCCGGAGAGTTTGATGTATTTGTACCGAGCCACACGTGATCCAGCCTATCTTCATATGGCCGCGGGGATTGTGGATGTAAGCTTAAATTTCTCTAAATATATATTGTTTTTAGCTTCTTGTTAGACCATTGATCAAATTGCCAGAACCAAATGTGGGTGCGTTTTCTGAAAAATATTTTTTGTTTTAAAAATAATTTCCTTTTAGATTCGCCACGGTGCACGATATCACAGCTGGAAGTCTGGAAGACAGAATGGAGTCCTTCTTTCTAGCGGAGACAATAAAATATTTCTACTTGATCTTCGATGAGTCTAACTTCATGCATTTTGGTGGATCTGAAAAGGCGAAATTGATGGAGACCACAGATGGTCCATGCATCATCGAAGGTGGGTGGTGAAGGAGAGAGAGAGGAAATAATAATTTTTTATCAAATAATTCATAGTATATAGAGAAAAAATGGCGAAAAGAGGTTAGGGTATAAATATAGGAAAAATTTCTGATAAAAAAGCAACTCATTGTCAGAATACTAAAATTTATAGACAATAAACTCTCCGAAATAAACAATAAATAACCAATGAACTATTCAATTGTTGATCTATCTGCATTGTATCCTTCCTCCGGCATCATCATGTTTTCAACGAATCCATCCTTAGTTACTCCATTCATCAACATTTGGTCCCCTTTTTCATTTTCATTCAACAGATCGACCGAAAATTCGGTGATCACAGCGTAGTGATCGGAGGGCCATTCATTGTCCCAATGGTTCGGAATTGGTTTCAATGGTCCCTCTCCGGCATAGATATAAGAACGAATTGGACGGAACATAGAGCTCGGTTTGTAAAAGATAAAGTCAATGCGATCCTGCGGCTCGGGAATATTCCAGTCCCACTCAGGGCCAGTAGACTTTTGTACGGTTGACCAAGTGAAACCTTTGAATTGAAAATGTAATTGAGCAATTATTGGTTTTTCTTACCAGGCTTATCTATGACACTTGGATGAATTTGTCGGTATGAATCAAGGAAACCAGTGTCCATCAATAATTTTGTACTAGGCCATTCGAATGTCCATCCACCATGAATATCCCTTGGGAAAATTATCCCATTTTTATAATCATAAGTGGGTAAAAACTTTGTTTCTTCGGTCCAATCCAAGTGAGAGGGCGAATTAAAATCGCCTGCTATTATGAACGGTTCTGTTTCAGAAAGTTTCATGAATTGGCCAAATCCATCATTGGCGATCAGTTGCTCAATATTCTGGGCACGCCCTTTAATCATAGGGAAAACGCCTTCCAGATCAAGCGCATTTCTCCAGCCCTTTACTACATACCGTATCCCTGCTTATTACGTTCCCCAGCCATAATTTGTTTTGCACTGACAACCAGTTTATTATCAGCTGCATAAGGTCCATAGGATTTGTAATCCAGATGCTTAAATACTTTAAAATTGTTTTTGAAAAGAAATACATAATACATACCATGCTGAACACGTTGATACGTTGATCATTGTCGAGCTCAATGCTCACACCAACTCCGTAGGTTATTGTAGAATGGTTGGCATATAGTTCTTCATGGAATAAGAAATCCGAAATATCTCGTTTAAATTGTAGTCCAATCGGTTCTGATACGAACTTAATTTGAATTGGTCAAACAATTTTACAGTTGGCTAGAGAACCTTGTGTTTGGTAATAATGGCAGTATCTGGATAGGAAGCGAATGAGTGGTGAACCAAACTCCATTTAGATTCCCCGAGCAAAGTTGTTAGATTTTTGCCAACTTCTGCAGTTTGAAGTTCCTTTTAAGCTTCTGGAGTATTGGATTCATTTTTAGACCCATTAAACCTGTATAGCAACTATATCCGGATCTATCACTTTGATCTGATTCGCGATTTTCTCCAGCCCATTGTGTACTCGCTCGCCGGAAATCCAAATGTTGAAGGTCATCACACGCAACACTCGCTGGGGACTCGTTGGTCGGGTCATTTTCAGGGTGAAGACGGAGAAAGAGAAGGTTGAATGGGTGATCAGAAGGAATATGAGAGGACCGATCACGAACAACAGAAAAAGGATCGCCCAGAGGCGGAGGGAGGAGCGAGTGGAAGGGGAGGAATTTACGTGAATGTGACGCCAATTGATCAGATCTTCGGTTCCCCTCCCTTCGACATCCATCTGAAAAAATTGACTGGAGGTGAAAGAGAATGACAAATGACGAAAAAAGATGTGATTTGATTATTTGAACACTGAGAAAGGCAAAGGATATATCGAAATACGTTAAATTTCTATTTTTATTTAGGGAAAAAATTATAAATATAGTAGAAAGTTATAAATATAGTTTTTGAATTATAAATATAGTTTTTATTGATGGAAAAGATAGGGAAGACATTTAAGCGTGGCCTTGATTCGTTGGAATTGGCTCTCTTATACGACCAGGAAATAATAAAATGGAAAATCGATGGGATGGAAAAGGCTGACATTAGTTGATTTAACATTGACGTGTGGTTTAAGTGATGAGAGTAAATTTTTCTGAAAACGATTAAAATACATAAATAAACACAATTCAAGAAAGCTTTAAAATAAATTAAAATTTTAAATTAAGCTGGAGGATGGATTTTCAACACGGAAGCACATCCATTGGACCCGGGGGTCATTTACTGCTGCTCAAAGAAACGCCAACAAGATATGGCCATGTTACAGGAGTTCGAGGAAAACATCAATTTTTTCAAACTTTTGGGTGGAAATATGCAAGAATTGGAGCAAGAAGAGGAAGGGGAGGTGGACGACGAGGACGAGGTGGGGCTGATGAACAAACAATTCGATCATTCCGAAAGTGAATTTCATAAATTCGTTTCATTTTATTAAGAAAATAGAGGAAAGCGAGAAGCAAGAAAATGCACATCAATCGTCAATTTCAGGTCAGGAATTAATGAAAAAAATGGAATTTTTATTCTTTTTTGCTACTCATGTAACTAAAAATGGGACCAGCCCAGTTCCAAAGATCGTTAGCGCAATGGAAAGTGATGGAATTATTCCTTTTAGAATGAAGTTCTATTCCTCCCCACGCGTAATTTTAGGATTTTCGTTTAATAAAACCGCTATGATGGAAGAAATTGTGCTGATTTGTCACTGATTAGTAACCAATACTTACCTACATTATCTGAGCGGTTTTTTCTTTTTTGAAAAAGAGGAGATTAGTTGATGATTGATAATTTATTAAAAAATTAATATTTAGAACAAGAAGAGGAGAACTTCTTTGATCATTCCAATGGAAAGCAGAACAATCACGTGAGTTTGTCATTTGCTTTATTTTTTTACCTTACATTTAGTTCCATGTTTCATCGAAAAATGTACAAACATCCAAATTTTCAAAAACAATTTTGAAGTTTTTGGAAAATTTGGAGAGTAATGATCGCAACACGGAGGAAGGAGCAATGTTGTTGAAGGACAGGATGCTAAGCATTCTTGAGGAGATGAGAAAGCTGACGAGCAGAACAGAATCGGATGGAAAACAGCGTGAAAAGGAACAACTGATTTGCGAGGTGATTGTACGGACGGACTAATTAATTAGTCCATCCATTATATGTATATCTGTTTAGGAATGTTGCACATATCTGGATAAGTCGCCGTTGGGAACTTCGGCTCGTGCCTTCTGGCGAGAAATTTACATCAATTATTTACATTTTCCTTTTACGAGTGGGGATAAATTATGGACTCATGATTATTATATTTTTTTAGGTCAGCAATGCTTATCATCTTCAGAAACTGAAATTTATGAGCAGGGCATTGAGTCGAAATATTTCAATGAACCACCGGGTAAGAAAAAAATATATTTAAAAATTTAAATTATATACTACCTGGTAATACATTTCTTTTTTTAGAAATAAGTTCCTTCCAATCCGAACCAAAGGTATTGGATGGCATCAAGCATTATTCTCTGCTTAAATCCACTTGGATAAGACACGGAAAGGGGAGAACTGTAAAAGAGGACGAAGATTTTGCATTGTTGACAACTCCAAATCAATCTTTTGATTGGAATTTTTTGGGTATCGGTCAAATTTTAGGAAAAAGAGATTAATATTATCCATCTTTTTAAATTGTTGTTATCTCATAAATTATTCATTCAATTAATAAAATTTTTATTTTCGACTCCTGTTTTCCTCTCGACTTTTCCCTTTCTGATTTTTAAGTGCCCAAAAAGTGGCGTTGGCATCTCTACTTAATAAGCCCCCTTTTTGCCCTCAACTCACTCATCAATTTTCACATTGTCCATCTCCAAGGCAACACAACTGTGTTTAAGCTGGGTCTGATGACGGATTAATTGCGAGTGGGAAACGGGGGGAAGGGGAGGGTGAAGAAGACACCCTACACAGTAGATAAATACATTCAAATGTTTGCAAATCCGCGAAACAATTTCCAATTTTGCATGTTCTCCTTGTTTTTAACTTTTGCCATTTTATGGATCCACATACAATAGTTGAGTATGAAGCTGTCCGGAACCCGCCCGAAAATTGACTTCCTCGCATAATTGAATTAGTCCTTTGCCCGACCGAGGCAAGATCCGGACGTGACCCTGGCCTCCCCTCCCCCCCCCCCTCAATCAATCGTGTCAGCTAATTAAGGACCCTCCGCTGCTCCTTCCCCTTCCTCCTCCCCTTCTCACCCTCACATTTACATCATCCCCATTCCATCCATCCTCCTTTCCATCTCTCTCCCACAAAGATTGGCTTTTCCGTGTTAGGCCCTTCCTCCCCTCACTTCGTCCTTCCTTCCTCTTCCTAATTGGGCATGCGCCCTCAGGCGGCACCAGCAGCACATGGGTAAGGGCCACAGCAAACAGTTGAGTCGCGAGCAAACTAGGAACTTGGCCAAGCAGACACACTGTGAGCTTGGCCCTTCCGCCCCCTTTTGTGGCCAATCACTTCCGTTTTACCAGTCACAGAGAAGGAGATCCGCCAGTGGATGCGCGGATTCGAAAGGGACTGTCCCAACGGACTGCTGACGGAAGTGGTGAGGGCGGGCAGGGAAGGAAAGACAAGACAGGGCAAAGTTCGAAAGATTTATCCAAAGTCCGAGTTCCCCAGAACTTTGATCATTCCCCATCCGATCACTCCCCCCCCCCATTCCAGGGCTTCCAGAAGATCTACAAACAGTTCTTCCCCCAGGCCGATCCCTCGGAATTTGCCAGCTTTGTGTTCAAAGTGTATGATGAGGGACAGGTGCAGTGAATGGCATTTTCGGCGGCCTTTGGCTTCTCCAAAATTCGCAAAAATTTCTCCACAGAACGGCGCCATTGAGTTTGCCCAATTTGTGCACGGACTTTCCATCACCGGAAGGGGCAGTCTGGAGCAGAAGCTGGGCTGGCTGTTCCGGATCTACGACCGGGACAAGGCATTATTTATTTTAATGGGTCATTATTTATGGAAAGAATGGGTAGACTTATAAGTTAATATTAACAAGAAATATTAATAATAATATTTACTTATAATTTAACATGAGAAAAATCAATAATAATTTTAAAGAAAGAAACGAGTTGGTTGTGAATTGGGTTTGTTGGGTAGGGAATTGCGCTTTTCAAATTGTCTTTTTTGGCACTGTTCATGATCCACATCTGTCAATTCCTCCGGCCTCTTCTCTTTCCATGACACAGATGTTTGTCTAGCCACAGTTGTTCCAATTCCAATGGCGTCTTCGGAGTTGCTGGTGTCGTCGGTGCTGTACTGGAACTCGCTGATGAACAAGGGGCCAACTGCAGGTTTTCCGGAGCAGAGGGTCGCTTCCGCCGGGAATGCTTCTGAAAATTAATCTGTGATATAAAAAATCCCATCCATTACCCGTCGACTGGTGTTTGGTGTCTCCGCCAACACACCCTCTCCCCCTTGACCCACTACAACTTCAGGATCCTGAATAAAAACATTAAAATTCTAACCACCATGCACCATCTAACCCTTTCCAATTCGACGTCCTCACGGCGCCCCCGCTGGTGCAATAAAATTGCATCGACGAGAAGTTCCGCCATCAGCCGCCGACCCTCGGAGTGGATGGCCTTGTTCTCCTCCTGAATTCGTGCTCCCTGTGTGCTCGTGCTTTGGGGAGTCCAAGGATAGGGCAGTATTTGGTTCCCCAGACGGTGATCATGGTCAGTAAACGGATCTTAAAAGGGTTTTAGCCTGGATATTTCTAATTTTAACCCACCTATCAATTGTATCAACAAATATTCTGCGCATTTATGCTCACAGTATGTAAGCTCGGAAGCCACGTGCAACATCGTACGCTCGGGGATGACCGTCCCCCCCTGTGCAGTATCTGGAGCGGTCTCCCTCGTGAGTGCTGGTCCGTTTTGTGGTTGCTTCGTCCGTCCGAATACTGCAAACCGTCAACGCTGATGGTGTTGAACTGTGCGTAGACTCCATAAACTGAAAGGAAATAAATAGGGGTCAAATTATTTTATGGGCTTTGAATTCGAGACTCACTTCGTTCCGGGCGGTTGACCTCCCCCTCCGTTAACAGGAGGATCGTGTCCCTCCCTCCTGCCATAAAGTCCAGAAATTGTTTCCGAACTTTGGTTTGATGAGCGACTGTTGTGGATTTACGTTGTTGTGCAGCCACCAGTTCCGGGCACCATCGGTTGCTGTTTCCGTTGTACAGAGCTCCGAATTCACGGCACCCAGTACGGCTTTCAAAATTCTCAATTCTAAAATTTTGAAATTCAAAAAAAATAATTTAGAAAACAATTACGTTCTATGTATCTTCAATGTATTAATGGAGTAGCGCTTTCCAGTGTAAACAAGGTCCAGTTCTAGTCTCCATTTCAAGTTGATCATAATTCGCTGCTATACTGTTGCAGGGTGTTGAATTGTTGTTATATGGTTGATTTTGACGAAATGTTGAAGAGATCTGAGCGAATTCAACTGGGTGAATGTGGGCTAAATGTCGTTGCCGTGCGGAATAATTCCGTAGTTTTTTGGCCTTTCCTCCCTCGAGGCTCCCACTTGCGTCCTTCTTCCATGCTTCCCAGACTGTCTCTCCACAAAGCGCACTTTGTTGGGAAAGTGGAGCCCGCCTTCTTTGACAATACTTCGTAATCGGCCTCAAATAACTCCTCAATTTTATCTTTGTTAGTTTTCATTATCGCCTAAAATTATATTTATTAATATAAAAAAACACGGCAAAACGACGGATTCTTTGATTTATTTTTGACGGGATTCTTTACTATATAATATTTTTAAGGACGGAGCGATCACTCGGCAAGAAATGGGTATTCAACTGACCAGGCAACTTTTGCCGATTCCCATCGTTTTGTTCAGAATCACTCACCGCCCACATTTACAAATTGGTTGGGGATGCACTGAAGTTGCCCGAGACGGAGACGGACCCGGAGAAGAGGGTGGGGCTGGTGTGGGCAACACTGAACAAGGTCAATGATTGGGAAGATCACAGCAGCAGATGGACAATGATCTGTCTCTGTCTGATCAGTGATCACTGATCAGCGATCACTCCCCTCCCCCTCCCCAATAAAGGAAGTCGACACGAAGCTGACCCTATCCGAGTTTGTGGAGAGCGCGAAAACGGACCAAAACATTGTGCATGCACTCAGCATCTACGAGGGATTGGGCAAATAGCGACAAAAAGCATTTTCGATAATTTCCCTTAACGGCATAAAACGATGAATGTAGTTGAACAAAGATGCATTGGGAATAATTATCATTGCACATATTAATTCAACAAATATTGCCTCGAATCGTTTGAAGATGTGACTATCGGAAATTATAACAACGAAAACTTTCCTTCAGTAAAGGATAGGATCGGTTGTTAGTTTTCCGGACTCGGTCGTTACATCCCCCACGTTTCATCGCCAGAGCAAGAAAAATCGTTATAACTCAGCTCAAATGCAACCTAGAGAAATGAATTTGGTGTTTAGATAGGCCTAAATGTCTGCTATAAAAATGCAAAATAGATAATCCGGATTGGCCAAGTGAGAAAAAAGTTATGGCCAAATTAGGCACTAAAATCGTGATTTTGGCCAAAGATTTGGCCATAACTTTTTTTCTCACTTGGCCAATCCGGATGATCTATTCTGCATTTTTCCCAGACATTTAGGCCTATCTAATGACACCAAACTTGTTTCTCTAGTTTGCGTTTAAGCTGAGTTATAACGATTTTTCTTGCTCTGGCGATGAAACGTGGGGGTGAAACGACCCCCACCGTTAGTTTTCAACTTTTGAAAGTATTTTGGTGTTGGCGATCTGTCTTTTTTCCCTTTCTCTGATAATATATTTGTTCGTTTCATAAATTGGACTTATTGCCGATTCGAGGTAAAAAAATAAATGGATCAGTATATGGGAAAGTCCCTAAATATTATTCCCTATGCGCGAGCGCGAGTGGACCCCCCCCCCACGGCCCCTATGAAAAAATTTTTTACGCAATATTTGGCTAAATTTTGACCAATTTCTTAAGAAAAAAAGATAAATTCTCAAAATTTTCTCCGGCGGTCCCTATCGGGACCGCCGGCAACCCATAATTAGTGAATTTTTTAAA
This sequence comes from Rotylenchulus reniformis, assembly GCA_001026735.1. Lineage (NCBI taxonomy): Eukaryota > Metazoa > Nematoda > Chromadorea > Rhabditida > Hoplolaimidae > Rotylenchulus > Rotylenchulus reniformis. Next base: position 55,215 of record LDKF01000051.1, on the reverse strand, counting down.
TAAAAACTTGTCGACCAGAGGTTTGGACCCTCCCAATGAGGAGAAAAATTTGATTTTTTGAAGATTTTTAGTGTGGTGGACCCGCCATGGCAAAATCCTGGATACGCCCCTGCTGTGATCCTCCGTTACACGCCCTTAGAAATTTAAGCAGAGCGTACATTAAAAGAATAACCTCATATTTATAATTGAATTGAATAATAAAATAAAAATTAAGACTAAAAACATGTCAGGACGATATAATTCATGTGCGGTAGCAAATTTGGATCTGAGCCCTGAACACCAAAGCAGCAGCAGCGGGGCTGGGGACGGTGATGGATTCGAAGTTGTGAGACGCAAAAAGGGCGACAATAAGAAGAAGGTTTGAATTTCGAATCGGTTGAATCCAAATCATTTCATTAATAAGGGGGATTCCCGAGGTATACACTTCAATACTTTCGGAACCCATCTTATATTTAGAGCAACCTCACAAGCAGGGACTTACCTAGGGGGGGGNTTGTGCTCCTGCCCCCCCCCCATCCCGAAATCCTGGGTACGTCCCTGCTCACAAGCATATCAAAATCATATTTATTTGAGCCACAAAAGAAGAATTTACACATTAATTTTTAATTTTTTCGGCGTGCCTTGACCCCCGAAATGCCAGGTCAAAAAAATTTCATAAGGGTCCCCTGTTGATTTCATCTAAATTTTCAAAATTTTCTCCCCGGCATTCCTCAATACAATGAAAATCCTGTTTCGGACGAGAAAAATGACCGGTTTCCTTAAGAAATTGACCTAATTTTTCAAAAATTTTCTCCGACGGTCTTTATCAGATCCGCCGGCACTCTCTAAATACTTGTTCTAGAGGCAAAAAGTGACCAAGTTTCTTTACTCTGCAGCCAAATTCGTTAAAAAAAATTCCGGCTGACACCCCCCGAACATACGTGGGCAAGATCTCCAGACAGTTGGGCCGAATGTGAACCCTCCTAAAAAAGCTCGCAGATTTTTTTCTGGATCCGCCCCTGACGTAACTAACACCTCGGGAATCTCTCTTATGAGGTGAATCTTAAAATAAAATATGTAAAGACCTTTTTTCAGAATGGTTCGAGTCGGTACGACAACAATGATCGTAATCGGAAAGCGTTTGAAGATACCGCTCCCGATTGGGTGCGCATTTCCAGCCAAATTCGCGCCTTTTCATTGTCTCTGCCACAACTTTCCTCAACTGAAGAAGGTGTTTTATACCTCACACAAGGACGCGATTTCTATTACTGCGATCAATTCCTGGATACCATCCTTTACGGGGCCGACTTTTACAACGGATTGATCCTGAAGAACTTTTCTTCTTTTCCCGACAATTTCTTCTCTCTATTTTTCAAGGTCAAAATTTGAAGTTTTAAACAGCAATGCATTCACTGAATTCATGTTTAAAAATATAATAAATAATTAAAAATATAGTAAAAATTTTTGCACAAAAGACTCGACTAAATTTAATTTATTTCATTTTTGGACCGCAAATAAAATTAAAATTAATTTTTAACCTTTAATTTTTTAGCACCTTGTCAAGACATCTTTTCCGCAAAAGATAATCCCTTTGCTGAACTTTCGACTGACTTTCTCTTTCCCTTGGCCCCACTCAAATCATTTACGCGAACTTCCTCGCCATTTGGAGCCTAAATTGATCAGAAAAAAGGAATTTCCATTATCGGCGGAGCAGTACAATGGTTTCCACAATTTCCCTAATAATAACAATGCTGTGTCCAATCCAATCCGTCGAATGGACAATGGACAGCCCAAAGGTGTGTGGGATGAAAACTTTTGGATCATGATTCAAATTTTTAAGAAAGTTTCGCCCATTTGAAAATCAATATAATAATTTACAATCAGTATCAAAAAATTAGCAACAGGCTATCTTTTTTTTCCTTGTTTCAGGATACCATTTTTAGTATTGTTTTTTTTTGAAAATTGATATTCTAAGCCAAAAGAGTACCAATCAGAACTATGTATCTTTATGCTTGATTTTTTATATTACAAATTTCTTTTGATAGGAACAAACCAGCGTGTTATGTATTTGCTGCGTAATGAGGCCACGGGTGCCAACTTTTATATCAAACTGTGGTTCGACCCGACTAAGGGCGACCGTCGTTATGAGAACATCAACGGGTTGACAATGCGCAAGGAAGGCGTTGTTTGATTTGATCACCATTTTCCACCTTCTCACCACATTCCTTTTTCTATTTTGTTTGGAAATTGTTCATAAATTCTCTATACAATCATGATCAACCAATCGCATGATCAGTCCAATCCCTCCCTTTTTAATTCCTACAAATTATGCTTTACACTCACCAATTTCCAATTCTTTGTTCTCGTGTGCTTCTTGCTTATTTATCCAATCTACCCTTCAGGTTGAACTCTGATCTCCCTTTAGCCACTGTTCACCCCGATTGCTTATAAAACGGGATAAAGAAAGGAACTTTTTTATGGGTTTATAAAAATCTAATTTCGTCAAGACACAGACTTCTCCTTTGGCATGATGCTTATGGTCGGTAACGGGATTGGATTTCAAAAATTCAATAAATGATATTTGACCAACTCGCGTTAGATTGTTTAATTCAATGGGGATTTTTTGAATGAAAAAGTTAGCAATCATCAAAATTTCACCAATCAAAATCAGTTCAAGTGCAATGTGGGCTTCTGATTATAGGTGAAGCCGAGGAATTCCATCTCGCGGTTCACATATGTCTGTGTAGGCACAAGTGAGGCTGAAACGGAAGGAAGAAATATTTTAAATATCCCTTTAATGTCTGTAAACACCGTTCCCCGACTCTTCGCCCTTTTTTTGCGATTTTCTTTTAATTCTGCAGATATTTTGGTTCCTTTCGTTCTGATCAGTTCACCCACCCGGATTCGGCTCGATGTCCGTGAATTCTCGCGCAATATTCAGGGTGTCAGTTTCCGCGCGGACTTTGGGCACAAAGGGCGCCTTCAGTTCCCGAGTGAGCAATTTTTCCCAATCGATGGGCGCAAAAAAGAGATGGACACGAATTTCCTGCAAATTGACCAAATTTTGAAGTGTGAAATAAAATTTTTAGCCAATTTTTACTTCGAAATCAGCAATTTTACAATTGTTTATCCGATGGATAAATTCCATTTTCGTATACTTTTGGACGAAAATGCTAATAATGTACTATTATTTTTTCTATATACCCAAAAGTTGGAAATGGATTTTTTATTTGAAACGAAAAAAGTGTTCGCTGAAACGAGAGAATGCTCATGAAAAGGCGTTGAAGAAAACGAATAGTGCTCATGAAAAAGAAAAAGAGTGCTCATTGGTAGGGCATCTAAAAAAAGGCACAAAAAATCGCCAAAAAGGCGCCTAAAAAAGGCATGAAAAATCGCCAAAAAGGCATCAAAAATGGCGAAAAAGGCACGAAAACGGCAAAAAGGCATTAAAAAAAACAAAAAATGGCATCTAAAAATTCAAAATTTTATTGTATAATAAATTTTTTAAATTATTTTTCGTTCTTAGAAGCAATTTCACATAAATAATTGCATAATTTTAAAAGATAAAACAAAAACGATTTTATCCCCACTAGGAGGCGGCTACTGGAAATTTTTTTTTAAAAAATTGGATTATTCTTCTTAAGAAAATTGGTCATTTTTTGCTTAAGGTGAATTCTTTCTGATTCAAAATTTTATTTTTCTATATAGTTTTGAGATAATTTTTTCCAAAAAAGCACTAAAATTTTTAAATTTACTCCAAAAAGTCAAAAAAGGCTCGAAAAATGGCGCAAAAAGGCAAAAAAGGCATAAAAATCCCAAGAAGGGTCAAAAAGGCAAAAAAAAGGCAAATAAAAATCGATGTTAGACGGTTCTAATAAAGCTAAAAATGTGTTTTATGTGGTTTTTAGGCCATTTTAAGCCCGCAGAAAAAAAGGCATTTGCCTTAAATTAGATGCCCTACTCATTGGTACTGTAGCACGTCCGCTAACTTTTGGGTTAAAAAATAATAGATTAGTACATTCCCTTGCTGAATAATTTAAAAAATGTTTGATTTTTGGCTTTATAAAATTGGATAATTTTCTGTTCTTTCCCTTGGAATTCTGGAAAATTGCCTCGAAATCAGTGTTGGCCCCCAGCCTTTCCGTTCTGTTTTTGTGCAACATTTGGCCCAACAAATCGCGCAGTTGGGACGAGGCGGAGCCCGGGATGCTCAGGGGTTGGCTCAGGGTCTTTTGGTACATTTCGTTTTGGTTTTTGCTGTAGAAGGGGGGCTGAAGGGGAAGGGTTGGGGGTGGGGGAAGGTGAAAGAGGGATTGGACAGGGAGGAGGGCCAACGGACCAATCCGAAGAGCATTTCGAAGAGCACACAGCCCAGGCACCACCAGTCCACCGTCCGATCGTAGGGCTTCTTTTGGATCACTTCGGGTGCTAAAAAATTGATAAGAAAGAGAAGAGAACCAAAATTGGCAAATTGGCCAAATTGGCACTAATCAATAGCAAAATGCATCAAGTCAACCAGGATTGACTACGGACCCAGGTACTCGGGTGTGCCGCAGAAAGTGCTGGTGGTGTCCTTCATCTTCATGCCCTCCTTGCACAGTCCGAAGTCGGTCAGCACCACATGGCCATGCTTGTCCAGCAGCAGATTCTCCGGCTTCAGATCCCTTCAAAGTGATCGATCCATTGATTGTTTGGAGTTCTCCGATCGGATCATTCCAATGACCTGTAGATGATATCCTTGGAGTGCAAATAACCTAAGGCACTGGCAATCTCGGCAGTGTAGAAGCGAGCCCGGAACTCGGAAAAGCAACGATCCTTTTGGAGATGGAAGAACAGCTGGAGGGGGGATGATCGGGGAAATTGATGAAAAGGAGGTGATCAGATCGAATTAAGATCAGAGGATGATCCGATCGAATCGGGAATCACATGGAAATCAATCGGGCATATGGTCAGAGCGATCTGATCCAGACAGGATCAAGATCAATGCCCTGGGACCCCGATGACATTCAACTCTCCTTCGAACTCACACTCTCTCAACTCGATACTCTCTCTTCTATCTCACCTCTCCGCCGTTGAGGAAGTCCAGCACAAAGTACAGCTTGTCCCGGGTCTGGAAGCTGTAGTGCATGGACACCAGGAAGGGGTGGCTGATGTTCGCCAACAGCACATTCCGTTCCGCCATCACGTGTTTGACCTCGTTGCGGCGTTTGATGTGTTCCTTTGCGTTTAATTTGCCCAATGGGTACTTTCCTTTTCCGGTACTTTTGGTACTTCACTTTACCATTTCCTAATCCATCTATACCTTACCCTCCCCCCACCCCCATCCTCACCTTCCCCAACACTTTCATGGCGTACAGCTTGCCGTCTCCGTGGTACCGTACCATGTACACCTTGCCGAAGCTGCCCTGTCCAATGGTCTTCAGGTAGTCAAAATGGCTCGGCTTCACCCTGAATGATACCGTACTTATCTTTTGCTTCTTTAATCTTGACCAATTCCTTAACCAACATTCTCTTCTCGGATGGTCCCAGGTTGACATGGTTCTCGTCCGTCGGCCTCAACAGCCCTCCGAACAGGGATTGCACCTCGGAACTGTTCAAAACCAACCAATATATTCTATGGCCATGAATTTGGCCCAACTTGTCCGGGTGTTTGGCCACCAAATGGCTCACCAACGCCTCTGCCCAGTTCTTCCGCTTCTCCATCAGTTTTTGTTCGGCCACCAAAAACTTTTTCTTCGGCATTTTTTCAATGGGCAAAGCAGTGCGGAACCGTTCGAAAATCCGTTCCAGATCCGCCAAACTCTTTTGCACCGTTCCCCCATCTTCGTTGCGAAACTCGAGAGTCATGGAGGACTATTTGAGGGAGAGGGAGGAGGGTTGTCGTAAGTAACACATCAAAGGTCATTCCCCCTTCCGTGCAATTCCTACCGTACCATAGTGCTTTTTTCGTCGCCACCCCCAATTACTGTACACGTGATCAGTTTGTCATCATTCGACTTGGCGTTCATTTCGTCCTCAAAATTACTTTCAAAGATTTGATGGAACGGGTAAAATCAGCCCAAAATGGTGTGGGGATGTGGATGATAAAAGTGAAAAAATGTCTCGTGTGGAAGGAATGCTTTGGACTGATCAAATTGCATTATATCACTTTGCTGTCAATACCATCGGTTTCTTCCGTTTTCCCACATCTTTCGCGGCTTTACACACAAAACAAAAAGAGTGAAAATGGCCTTATCGGCGCCTCTTCGACATTCCAATCTTTATCACCATCTTCAGCAACATCCATTGAACACCATGAGGTCGAATGGACGGAGAGCAAAAGGTAAGCAAAAAGGTAATTTGGTGGGTAATCGAATAAAATTAAAATTTTTTGTAACGAAATGTCTGAAAAACCTTTTGAATGGAAAATGGGATGAAGCGATGAAGCGGAAGAAGTATGTAAAGCACAGAATCACAGAATATATATATCATAGAGAAGAGAGGATAGACAAAGACAACAAATATGTGGAGGGGAAGGAAGAAAGCAACGAATAGTGAAAATTTTTCGACACGAAAACATTGTCGTTGCGCTAATGGTTTCTTTTACTGGAGGAAAAGGATGCCGAAAAGAATATATTCGTGAGTTTTAGTTTTTACATAGATGAATTTAAATTATTAAATATTTTATTTTTTAACAATTTAGAAAAAGAAGGGAGAGAAATCGACGGAACATAAAGCTTGACAAATGAACTCAAAGGAGGAAATCAAAGTAAAATTTAAAAAAGTTTATTTTTTAACTACCTTGATATTATACATATACAGAAAAATAAATTTTTTGGAAAATTGCAGATCGCTTCGTCGATAATTCTGTTCGGCAACTCGGAGTATCGAATCACCAAGCCAGTCAAATTAAGCAGCCAATTCGTCACTGTGCCATTCGAAGACCAGTCCAACCTCCTGATGTTGTCTCTCTCGTTCAATAACATAACAAAAGTTGAAGTTAGCTTTTTTATACTTTTCGAACCGATTCATGGTATTTTATTTTGTATTCGCCCAAAAACACTCCTAGAGATAGAATAGTTGGAAAATGTATGGTGACAGTGGGTAATTCTGATTTTCTACTTTTTATTGAAGTGGAGAGGGGGAAGCTGAGAGAATTCACCCTGCATAAGGCCCTGAGCCGCTACCCTATTTGGTCTAATACAGCCTCTGGTTAAAACTTAATATTTTTACAGTTCTCCCTGAATGGATGACAGAGTACTGCTACCTATGAATGGTTCATAATTTTTTTAGCTTATGGACATGGATCAGAACAGCGGAGTGGCGTTTATTTTCCACTTAAACGCCTTTATGATGGACAAAGTGCGCGGGTCACTGAACAGATTGGGGGTGAAGCCGAAGCAAACAGTGCCGGAATCGCGTCAGATCGCTCCCCGGGTGTGCATCATTTCTTCGTTATCAAGAGAAGAAAGGCACGAAAAATTGGAAAAATCACAACAATAATTCAATTTTCCCTTAAATTTAGGGTTTTGATGTTGGATTTTCCGAACTGTCATCCCGACCAAATGCCACACTTGAGGGCAATTCTCTTGGAGAGTCAGAAGATGAACCAACAGAACCAATCGATTCTTTTGAGCCAGCCGGGTAACAAACCAAATCTCGCGCTCGCTTCGACTGCTTATATTGGTTCGAAATTGAACATTTAAAAACGAAATTTGATGTAAAAATGACCATTTTACTCGAAAATTTAGTGCAGCTGAACATCACCAAATGGGTGCTGGCACTGGAAAGATTCGGGAAAAAGTGGATGATGGAGGACAGGATAGTCACCACGAAGGAAGGGATCCGAGTAATCTATCGGATGGGAAGAACGGGGGATGAACCGAACAACCCCGGCACCCAGAACCAGAGAACACAGGTAATGCAATTTATTAAAATAGAATAAATAAATAAAATAATTGTATTTTAAGGGAATCACTCTGCCAATAAATCCAACTACTTCGAGCATTGTAAGCGCAACCGCAAACAGCCATGTGATCACAAATGATGTATATGAGGGGGATCATGCATATGGTGGGAAGAAATCTGCCGGTAAAATTGATTTATCCATCGAATGACGAAAAAAGATCAATTTAGTTGTGGGATTGTCCAATTCGCAGCCAATCAAATCGGAGCCGAGCATAGCGGAGAGCGAAGAAGACGGAAGGATGGGAAATGGCGAAGACGGAGGGGAAGAGAGACGGAAGAGTAGGAAGAGAAAGGGAACGCGGAAGGGAGGGGAAGAGGAGGAGGACAACGGGGAGGAGTGGACACCGCCGCAGCTGAAACCGATGAACAGGAGTGGACGGAGAGCGGGCTGCTTTAAACTGGTCCAGTTGAAGAGCGAGTTGGTCAGGATGAGCAGCGAGTTTAAGCTGAAGTTGGTCGAGCGCAACAAGAGGTAACTTATTGTTAGGGCAATGCAGGCCAAGTATAGAAAAAAGTTGTGGCCAAGTTAAGCCATAAAATCGTGGTTTTGGCCAATGGTCTGGCCATAACATCTTTTCTGCTTGGCCAAATCGGATGGTTGTTCTTGCAATTTTATAGCAGACATTTAGGGCTATCTTTTGACATAAAACTCACATCTCTATGTATTATCTGAAAAAAAAAGTTATGGTCATTTTTCTAGCGCGGCGGTGAAAACCGTTGTTTCGAACTTAGGGAATCAGAAATTGTAAATACCAATGATGATGCGATCAATAATATGTTGAATTCTTTCAATTTTATTTATTAGGATTTTTCGTCACACTCCAAATTTCTTAATTAAATCTTCTCATTAATGATAATTTTTGCAATTTTAGCCCACTAAAAACACCAAACCGTTTGTTTTAGCGGGAGTTATGCCCTGATGCCGTTGGATTGCTACAACAGCCACAATTTTCTCTCTTTGGATGACAACAATGGATCTTCTCAGCATGTTGAAGTCAGCGAATACAGGGGATGCGAGTTGCATTCGGTAGACTCATGGGAGAAAAGCAGTGCCAAGCATTTTGTACTTACTCTTCGCGGAAAATGTTTGGAATTTTTCCGAAATTTCGATAACCAGAAATCTTAATTCCATTTTACCCTCATCATTATTATTTTATTATAATTTGATTCCGTCCCTTGATGCTTTTTTATTCTATTCTATTTTCGAAATATTCCAATCAATGGATATAAAATCATAAAAAAATAAAATTAATATTTTGGCATTTTGACGTTCACATTGTGTTCCTTTCCCCTTCACATTGTTCAAAGCCGAAGAGTGAATTCAATGATGAGTCGTGTTTGTCCATGAGTAGTAAGTGATAAGGGTCATTTTCTTCTAATGGGTCCAATGAGAGAAAAGTGTCACTTGGAAGTGAATGAAGCCCGCCGAGGGAATTTGAGGAGAGGGCATCGGGTTGCTAAAATTAAGAGTAGAATTCAATAATAATAATTGTACGGTTCCTCCCTCAACCCAGTACACAAAAAATTGATAGGGCCTTTTTAGAAAGAAAAAGGGCATTTTTCATTTAGAAGATATTACTATACTTTTTATGAAGAAAATTAGTTCCATTGCATTTTTATTCTATTATACTTTAGACCTATTTTTTCATGCTTTTTTTTTGTTTTTCTTTCCACCTTTCTCCCTGTCAGTCCATAAAAATTTTTTGTCCGAGAGCGGAAATTTCCCTGACCTGATTACGCATATGGTTTTTTCCAAATTTCATATTCATAATACCTACCGGTTGTGAATTGGTCGAGAGCATTTTGAGCGGAGAAAGTATTCTTTGTTGAGGAGGATTAGTTATATTTTGAGGACCATTTGAGGGAGTCAGTCGTTGATAATCTCGTGGCTGATCATTAAATTCAATTTTTGGCGCAAAATCATCTGAGAAAATCATAAAATAACAATTTATTAATATGAATTTTTAAATTTGACTTGGAGGGATCTGAAGATTGTTAGCAAATTTAGTCAAAGCATCAGCACCACCTTCGATGCTATGTGATTGCTTCTAAAGTTTAAATAAAAAAAGATAAAATATTTTTTGATATTCTAACCGGAGCGAACTCCGTAGCACTGGATTCAGCCGAATCGGGGCAAAGGTACGCCTGAAGGGGTCCGCCGTTCTCATTGCGAACCATCATTTCAAATCGCTAAAAAGATAATTGAAAAATAAAAAATAAATTTAAATACAAACCCCGGTTTCACAAGGGTTCGGAACCTGAATAAGAAAAAATTAAATGGTTCTCTAATGCATGAAAGTGCCTCTATTGAGGAACGAGGCTGTGGCTCGAGGGGTGCCTTTACGGCGATCAAAGTTTGGTTGCTGAACGAATCGATTGATCTGATGTCGGAGAATAATGAATAACTAAAAATTAAAAAAAAAATGGAGTAATAGTTGGGATAGATAGGAAGGTAAAAATCTTTTTTACCAATAAACGGCATCCGTCGGGTCCTCTTTGCTCAATTTCAGTGCTGCCGAAATTGATTGGGTGAGCACATCCAAATTCCGCTCGTGCTCGGCTAGTTCGGAGTTCTCTTTGCGCAATCGCTGAGATTCGGAAGAGCACATAAAGTCGGGTTGGTTCCTGTAAAATAAAAGGCACCAATGCGGGTATTCAGATCTTCCGAATTAGAAGCTTCTCACTTCCACCGAATGCTGTTTTTGCCGACTTTCTCCACTAATTCGATCCCTGAAAATTATGGAAAAAGCTTAAAATCTCGCGATAAAACTCATTTTTACCCTCCAGAACATTTGTAATGTCATATAGCCGTCGTTTTTGCACGCCTAAACCATAAAATTTCAGTTCAGAAATGATTATTTGATTTAAAAAATTCCGATACCCAAATATTGTGCGGCTTCGTTCAAGTTCAAAGTCTGAAAAGGGAAATCCATTTCGTTTGTTCAATGTCCGTCTCCGTTACCCCTGCTTTCGTCTGTAAATCCAGGAATCTCTGGGTCAATCGCAAAAGTGAGCTGTCCTGTCGACTTGAATCCTCTAAAAGTTTGCATTCAATTTATAAATTCCAATTTCATCCATTAATTTTTACCATCGACCAGGGGCCTTTTCCCGTTTCGTAAGGGTGTTCCGGCAAAATTACTGCAAGTTGCACCATCCGACTTGCTCAAATGGTCCAGAATCAGTCTTCTCCGACACTTAAATGACTTTTTAGATTGACAAATGCAACATATCTCCGGCCAAACCTTGAGTTGCGGCGTCTGATATGTGTTTGGTTGGGGTTGTAGCCGGGCCAGGGAGGGGCTAACAGCAATATGATCCAAGGAAACAACGGAGGGAGACGAGAGCGAAGGGGTGGAATGGAATTCGGGAGGAGGACGGACCAAAGGCGAGGATGAGGAGGCGAAGGAGGAGGAAGCAGGAACTTGTTTGGGTGTTTCGGAACTCATTTTCCCGAGTCAATTGGAAGCCCCATGAAGAGAAAAAAAGAATATTTAATTTAAAAAAATTAATTCAATGGATTTTAACAAAATATCTGATCCTTCGTTTCATTTTGTTCGAATGGCGATTGAAGAACGAGAACAATCACTCAAATCTCAAATCAAATTACCATTCATCTCATCCCTTCGCATTCCAATTCCATTCCAACATTCCTTTTTTCTGCTTTTCCTGTTTTCCTCTTTGAAAGTGAAAACCCGCCAAAAAGGACAAAATGCCAAAAAACGCATTTGTTTAAAAGACTGACCAATTCAGCAAAGTGTTGTTGATTTTGCGAATTTACTAAACTTAAACTTTGCCATTCAGTATGCTGCACCATATTCATTCAGTGAACGCATTTTATTTGTGAGTTGGTTCATCGAGTTTTGTACTTTTGAAAAAGAGCGGCAAATGGACAAATTGGGGCCCATTTCGGCGCTAGTTAAAAGACGCCCCGGTACTTTTGCAGTTTGTGTCTACTTTTTACCTCCCCCCTCCTCTACCAACCAAAAATTTTGTGTTTTTTCCATTTTTATTGAAAGCATTATTTACCTAGGGTATATTTTTACCCTAAATCCGATTCTGACGTCCATTTCGACTTATTGCGTCATCTGACGTCACTTTCTGACGCTGACGTCAAAAAAGCCAAAAAACCCAAATGGCTTAAAAATGATTTCCCTAGGATAATTTTTGACGCTGAATCCGATTTTACGTCCATTTTGACGTAACGCATCTTTTTGAAGTCAATTTTTGACGCTGACATCAAAGCAAAATAAAATAATTTGGACGTCAGCGTCAAAAAGTGACGTCGATGACACAATACGTCGAATTGGACGTCAGAATCGGATTCAGCGTCAAAAATTACCCCAAGAAATTATTAGTTCGGTGAAAACGATTAAAAATTTTCAAAATTAAAATTTTGGGGGTTAAAAAGTAGACACAAACTGCAAAAGTACCGACGCCCCTTTTTGGGACTCGGACTCTTTCGAGTCCCAGGGACTCAATTTTGTACACGTGTGCTTTACGACCTCCCTGAGGCCGTAGGAAAAGAAAAAGGGGGAATTCCCACAGATTTTCGGGGATCCCCCGTAGGAATAAAGAACTCCCCCAAACTTGCCATTTTCCCCCAAATTTCTCAGAAATCGGGGGAAATTCGTAAAAAAGGGGAAATTCGTAAAAAAAAGGGGGAGAAGGGCAATTTTCGCCTAATTATATACAGTGGTGGAAAAAAGTCTTTAGCCAAGGGGTGCAAAAATGGATTTGCGAGTGTAACTCGTTTACTTTCATCGAAACCCTGGCAATGTTATTAATGAAGTTTGTACCCCTATCCATGAGGAACTTGAAACAGCAATTAATTTTTCTCTCTCTGCCTTTTAACAAAAAATTCTTTGACCATCCCTTCATTGACCACCAAAGTGGAGTGGAAAAAAGTCTTTAGCCAAGCATTTTTTCAGAAGTTATAAGTAGGGCATCAAAAAATATCCATATAAAATCGCAAAATATCCGGATAAAATATCCGCCAAAAATTGCAAAATATCCGCATAAATAAGTAAAAATATCCACATAAAATTTTCAAAATAGGATGAAAACCCAAGTGAAATAATTCAAAAATTTTTTATTATTGGTTGAAATTGTAAATAAGAGACATTTCAAGGGTTTTCATTGAGAAACTCCATTCATTAATAGAAAAATTTGCAAATAGGGAATTTTCAAGTGGTTTGTTGGAGAAATTGGTGATTTTGCGACCATTTCTTCAATTACGCATTCTTTTGAGAAAAATTTCTTAAAAATATGATTTTTTGAGAAAATTTTTTGAAAATTTTAAGTTTTTGAGAAATTTTTGGAAAATTTTTTAGAAAATTCAAAAATTTTATAATTTTTGGATTTTATTGCATTTTTGCTTAAGAATTTCTCAGAAATGGCAAAATATCCACGAAAATATCCACATAATTTGAAAATATCCATGTAATATCCAAATATCCACAAAAAGTCCAAAATATCCAAAAATATCCAAAATATCCACATAAAAGTTGCTTTTTTTGAACTCAAATCAAGCTAGAAATGCTTTTTCTTTGATTTTCAGGCCATTTTGAGCCTCCGCAAAAAATATCCATTTGGATATTTTTTGATGCCCTAGTTATAAGAAAAGAAACAATCTGAAAAAATTCATGGAAACTCATGTGGGCTAGGTGATCAAAAAATGCTATAAAACTAACCCGCATCATTGGGCCATTCATTTAGTTCTGGGTACTCAAAATGGTTTGAAAACGGGGCTTTCGAACTTCAAAAATTATTTTCGCCATAAAAGCCAAGGGATAAAATTTTCATTTTATACTGTACTTAATGCTCATCCATTGGCCTATAAAACACTTTGAAATCAACTCGCTAAAGCCATTCTTCACGGAGTTAGTATGGATTACTGGAATTCGACTAGGATTATCAAATTGTCCAAAAAAAAATCTTTTGAAAACCCATAAATTTAACAGGGGGGACCCTTTTCATTTGAAAACCAAAAAAGTTTTTTTTGCTATTTTTTAACTTTTTTACTACTTTTTGAACAAAAACATTGGAAAAAACAAAAATTTTTTTTCATTTTTGCCTAAAAGGGGGGACCCTTTTTATAGTAGGTTTTCAAAAAGGGGCGTCTTGCAACTAGTGCCCAAGTTTGCCTCATGCCATTTATTATTCGGCACCGATTTGATGGCTAGTTTTGATGTAGGGCCACTCACTGCGCTAAGCAGTTGACATTCGAACCAATTTCATTTTGTTCGAAGTGTTGATTTCGAACTTGTTCTCGTTCAACTTGATTACATATCTCCACTACACCTATGACCAATTTTTGAACCTCACTATAACTTCGTGGAGAATGACTTTAGCGAGTTGATTACAACAGTGTTTTGTAGGCCAATGGATGAGCATTAAGTACAGTATAAAATGAAAATTTTATCCCTTGGCTTTTATGGTGAAAATAATTTTTGAAGTTCGAAAGCCCCGTTTTCAAACCATTTTGAGGTACCCAGAACTAAATGAATGGCCCAATTATGCGGATTAGTTTTATAGCATTTTTTGATTATTTAGCCCATATGGATTTGCATGAATTTTTTCAGATTTTTTCTTTTTTGTAAAACCCGTAAAAATATGCTTGGCTAAAGACTTTTTTCCACTCCAGTTCGGGGGTCATGGAAGGGTTGATCAGTGAAATTTCGGATCAAAAGTAGAGGGGGAGAAATCGATTACTATTTTGAATTCCTCATGGATTGGGGTACAAACTCCGCGAATTGCATTGCCAGGATTTCGCTGACGGAAAGCGAGTTGCACGTGCAAAACCATTTTTTCGCCTCTTGGCTAAAGACTTTTTTCCACCACTGTATGTAGATCATTATTTTTTTTTATGTTTTTCGCTAAATCCAAATTATCCGATAGCCAAACAGAACAGTTTTATCGATTTGCTTGATTTTCCAGAAATAAAATTTCAAAAAACCAAGAAATTTTTTTTAAATTTTTATTAATAAAATTTTTCATGAATTATTAATCTGTATAAAATTATAAAAACACTTTTAAAACATTTAAAATAAATTTTTATTATAGTTTATCTTAATACATGCTCACAAAACTGGGGAAGTTATTTCCACCCTAGAAAACAAGGGTGGTAAAAAGTGGGGGAATTCCCCCAAATTTCAGGGGGAAAAATTCGGGGGAGTTTCTTTTCCTATGGAGGGAAAAATTTGGGGGATTTACCCCTAAAATTTGGGGGAATTCCCCCTAAAATCTGGGGATGTTCTTTTCCTAAAGAAACGGGGGAGTTCCCCCGAACTTTTGGGGGAATTCCCCCAAACTTTGCGTCTTTTCCTACGGCCTCTGGGGTTATTTTTGACGCTGAATCCGAATCTGACATCCATTTTGACGTAATGCGTCATCTGACGTCACTTTTCGACGTTGAAGTCAAAAATTTCTTTGAAGTAAAAATAAGAAACGATTCCTCTGTGTATCTAGGTGCCGCATGTAGAACCCGCAAATGAATATGTGCATAGCCGGCATGACGCACATGTACGGCAAAAATGAATTTTAAGCGGCAAAAAAGACAAATGATCCAACAACGCCAATGTGTGCCATAATTTAAATTGACGACCGATCTATTGGAAAAAATAGTTCGAAGGTCTGACAGGCCTATTTATTCACAGAGCCTACAATTTTTTAATTCAGCCTAGAATATTTTTAAATATGCTCTAAAATTTATTGCTTAGGAACCAGAATGTCGATATAACCATTTTAAATGAACTTAAACCATTTACACAAAAAATTGGGCTTTTCGTGATCCTTACGTTCTGTAGTCAGCACACATTTACTCTTTTTCTTTTCCGCGCTCTCTCATAATCTTTTTTTCTCTAACGTGTTGTTTTCGCGTTGAAATAATACAATGAAACAAAAGATCGTTTGTTTATCCCATTTGAATCACTTTTGGCGATGTGTTTACGCCAAATCTTTTTTGCCGCTCAAATTTCGTTTTTGCTGTCCATGCGCATTACGTCAAAATTGACGTCAGAATCGGATTCAGCGTCAATAATAACCCCCGGAGAGTCATTTTTAGATGATTTTACGAACGAAAAAATTTTTGACATCAGCGTCAGAAAGTGACGTCAGATGACGCATTACATCAAAATGGATGCCAGATTCGGATTCAGCATCAAAAACCCCTTGATGGAACATTTAAAGAGCACCGGGACTCAAAAGAGTCCGAGTCCCAAAAAGGGGGGCGTCTTTTAACTACCGCCCACATTTCTCCTCATTGAAACTTGTTTTTTTTGGAGAAGTGTTTGTGCATACAAATAAGTGGAATTGTTTAGTTTCGGAAACTTTGCTTACAGGTATAGCTGTCGGTTTCGGCTGGGACTGATTACCTATCCCGTCATTTGGCCCTTTCCCTTCTCCCAAATTGGCAGATTCTACACAATTTCTTTTCCCATGGCCGATGGTCCTTCCGTTGCTTATTTTCCCCATCGGCCTTATGAATTCCCCATTTCTCATTCCACGTTCTGTCACTTAAACTTTTGTTCATTTTGCATTCCCTTTAAGACCCTTAGTAATTTCAATGCAAATGAATTCATTGACACTCTTTTTGGTGTTTGATCCCTTCTCAAGTCAACCTTTTTCTTCCATTGTGGGCAAATCGGCCCTCCGTCTGATCTGCGGATGATTGATATTAATGTGGGTCTTGTGGGACTTCTCCTCTTTCCTCCTCACATTTACGCAATAAATTCTTTTATTTGGAAGTGATTTGCCACAAACAATTAATTGGACATTTGCTGTTGCTGCCCTCCCCCTTCGGGTCCGTCCCTTCTTCCTCTTCCCCCATCTTCTTCCGCTTCGCTCACTTCTTTCCGCATCCACAACATCCCCCGCAAGGCGGTGCGCATCCGTAGCAACTCGAGCCCCCGTAGCCTCCGCTGCTGAAACTGTTCGACATCATTGGCATGCCACCGCCGCCGCCTGACATCATGGGCATGCCGCCGCCGCCACCGCATTGGCCGCAGGACATGCAACCTTTGCAAGGGAAATGCAATGGATGGACCGGAAGGGTGGAAGTTATCTCAAAGATATGGCCAAAGCCCGCAGAAAATGAACGCCAAAGGACAGATTTTGGATTTGGCCAATTAGGCGAGTGATCGGGGGAAAGGATCAGTGTACGGTTGGATTATCGATCAATCTGGTCGTCTTCGGAGATATTTTTGGAGCCATTATCTCCTACATAAAAAGTGTCCGATCTGGAATCGGAATTTTTGATCTGACGAGCTGCGCAAGTTCCAGTAGAATCTACATCTTGTGCCCCTCCCGACTTATTACATTGTCCTCCGCCACCCATCATCGGCATGACCATAATCGGCATTCCGCATCCGCCTCCGCAGCATCCTCCTCCGCATCCGCCACCACCACCGTGTCTCTTCATCCTTGCGATATGGCTGTAATGAAGGAAGAATACAATATAAATATTACGGCATAGCTACGATTAGGGAGCCCAGAAATTTTAGAGTGCAAATCCTTCCCAATCGCTTACTCTTCTTTTTTGAGCTCCGCTTGGACCAGCGAGCAGATCAGTGCGATCAAGCCGAGAACGATCAGAGAACGCATGTTGAGGTTGGAAAGTGATCGGAGAGTGATCTGACACTGATCGGAGAGAGGGACTTATAAGGCGAGGGGCGAGATCGAAGGTCGGGGCCGGCGGCATCCAAAACTGCAAGTCCACCCCATCAATTGCGTCCGTTTGGTCGTCATCATTTCCCCGACCAATTTTTGCCTTTGTAAAGGCCATAAAAAAACCAATATCGGTGACGATTGAATAATTAATTCTGTGACGATCTGCTCTGTCCGTTTGTCAAATGCTTCGATGACACATTTCTTCTTCGACCCGATTGGCCGGGGAAACTCAAAAAATTGCGCATTTTTGTCCATTGGAAGAAACACTTTCACCCCCGGCGCAGAAGGAAGGAACCTGTTCGGGCAGACTTGCGAGCATGGGGAGGGGACCGGAGGGGACGTCACTCACCAAACATCCATCACCGCAACAATTTTGGTTGTTGGCCTAGCGCCGTACATTTGGAGCACCAAGGGCTTTCTGATCAGAGTGACCATTTTCTGTCCCTTTTCTTGCAAATTGGCCATTGTTGCGTCCATAAAAACCATCTTTCATTTGCCAGAAAGGCGGAATGCCAAGGGTTCTGATGTGGGAGTCCACCGGAGACAAACCTCTCTGGGGTTTAGGGTATCTCCCCATATGTAAACATCGATGGTATTGATTGATACATACACATAAAGGAGCTCTTGAGGAGCTAGGGATTGAAATGGGTGCCAATCAGCGGGGGGGGGGCAAGCAAATCCAAACCGGTATGCCCTTTTTTTTATTCATTTTTGCAAAAGCCTAGGAAAAGATGGAACGAAATTAAAAAAGGAGAAACTTGTTTTTGTGGTCAGAGAGGAACTCCAACCTTCTGTTTTACTCTCTGCCCGATCTCTCACCCTTGGGCTCATTTCTCGTACCATTGGCCCCACTCCCACTTGTCCCCTTTTGTCTCCTTTTCGCCTAGTTCTTGCCCGGATAAAGCTTCATCTGTGATCGGTAGCAAGAGCAGGGCAACCGGGATCACACATCGGCGGGCATGGGCATCTCGGAATCCCC